>CAKKOB020000338.1:24212-58815 GCA_918844115.2 Phlebotomus perniciosus | reverse complement strand
GGCCGCTGAGGGCGCCGCGGCGGAGAACCCAGGAACCGCGGCTGTTCCACCCGGGGCACTCCCGCCGCCGGCCAATGCGGCCCTCCTTGCGGAACGCTATCTGCTGCTGGATCTCGTGGATGGCGGATCACTCTACAAGTGCGTAGATGTGAAGACCCACGAAGAGCTCGTATGCAAGGTAAGAAAGAAAAAACAAACAAAAATACTTGCGTATTATTGGCTTTCGATCACTCAAAATTGTTTTTTTGTGGATTTTTTTGGAAGATTTTTGAATCCTTGAGAAACAATAAAATTCAAAGCGATATAGATCAGACGTAGGGATTTTACTTTGCCTAACATTAGAAAAATGTTTTTAAAAAATGCTTAAAAAGTATTATATTTATGATAAGAAATTTATACGGAAATAGAGATTAAGTATTTCAAATTGTCTTTATTTTTACCGTAATTTGATAAATTGACATTTCATTGCCCTAAAAGTAGGCAACTTGTCAAAAGTTTGCCTAACTACAGGAAATTTTTACCAAGATTTAAGTAAAATTAAAAGATTTGTTTTACAGAATCGTAAAAATCTTTTAAATTTCCTCGTAATTACCACGCAATTAGACATTGGGAATGAAATTTACCATCAAAATTGTGACGAATTTTTCCTAAAAGTAGACAATATCTCTGCAGATTGGCTATAACAGTTAATTAATATTAATTAATTGATTCAAATGACTTAAAATTAGACAAAATTTACTAGATTTCTGTCTAAAATGGATCAATCGACATTTCTTTCCCCCAAAAGTAGACAATTTGTCAATATTTTGCATAAACTTTGGAAAAAAATTTACCCTAAAATAAAATAGCAATAAAAATTTGCAAAATTTATATAAAATGAAATAAAAAAATATAAAATTTTGTCTAAAACATTCCCACATTAATCAAGGCTAAAGAGATCGCTAATGCTTAACAAATCTACGTAAATTCTACCTGAAAATGTAGGTAAAATCTTTCTCAATTTTTGCTCCATAAAAGTCATTTTATTCATCTCATGATAACAAAAGATCTACCATTTCCGGCTTCTCGGACACTTTCCCATAGCGCGCTTGCCTTGTTATCGTGAGACTTTGATCTTCTATCCAGAAACTGTCGATTTTTCCACAAAAACCTTTATACATTTTTGTGTAATCGCCTTATGTGATAAACTTCCTGCAAATAATCATGAGAAGTGTTGTGTTCGTCTTCTAAAGTGTTCCAGAAGTCACAACAATAATCGCGTATCTCACTTTGTTTATCTTCCTGACTTTTCATTTTGGAGATGATACTCCAGAAAAAAATTTCAACATCTCTTGCAAAAAAAACCTCCTCCAATTCCAAAGTCATTTATCAATGATGTAAACACAGCTACGTGATCTTGTTAAATTGCACCAGAAGATCATGTTTCATTATGTTTTTTTTTGTGACTTGGAAGTCTTCTTGCAAAATCAATTGCAATATTGGAATGTAAATCATTTCTCACCATTCATTAGTTGATATTGACTTATGATTAATTCTGAGTAACTTTTGAACTCAAACTGTGAGACGATCACTTGACAATCACTGATTGCAAACACATGATTTCTCTCTCTCTCATTTGTAGGAAAATCATTCCTTTCTCTCAGTTGCGAGAGGCTCTTTGCTTTTTTGATTTTTTGATAAATGTGTGAGCGATGACGAAAATGACGTATCGTCTTCCTTTTGAAGAGTGACCACGTGGTGATTCACACGTTTCCACAACCAGATGACGCATAATTTTGAATGTTTTCAATTGCCTTGATAAAAAAAAACTCACACACGCGATACTGCGCGCTGGTATATACATAAGAATTTCCTTAGATTATGAAAGAGATCTTGAGACAATGGACTTGGGGGATTTTTCCATGAATGTGTTTGTGTTGATTGTGACGTAGTTTGTTTGTTAGTATGTTAAATATGACAAAATCCACCCAGAAAATTACTTATGCACTAACGCTGTGGATATTGAAATATTTAATATCAATGTTAATTGATTAATGTGAAAGACAGAGAGAGGATATTGTGTTATGCCACAAGAGACGATAAGAATATTTATTGTGTTTATAAATATATTTCTAAATTCTCTTTCTTTTTTTTTCCTCTCGAATGACTTATTGAGAGAAATATGGTCTTATTGTTCAATTAAGAGTCTCGAATTATTTCACAATTTTATATTTTAATTCATCGGACAAAAGTGATTTTGTGCAATAGCAAAATGAAAGACATTCCAGGAAAAATTCAACAATCACGTTAATGTTTCTATTTCATTGGGGGCCTTTGTTGAACTTCTCAGAGAATGATTGTTGCTGAAGTGACGCATTTATTGGGAAGAGAGAACCTTTGAAAATTTTATTTTACCTTGAAAAAATGAAATAACCTTTCTAAATTGAAAGATTCTAGCAATGAGAAGATAAAAGAAAATGTATTTATTAGTTTTTGAGAGTCTCTGAATATATCACAAGTTTAACTTTTCATATTTTAAATCTGCGTTCTTAAGGTACTTAAATTTTAAAGTAAGATCTATGCATTGACCTCAATTTTTAATACTGTTTCCTTTATTATTTCTGAGACAATTCTAAAATATTTAAAGAATTCTCAATTTTAAGTTCGATTCCCCAATATTATTCCCCAATATAGGCTTTATAATAGTCAGAAAAATAAAACACAATTTGTAAAATATTACAAGACCTTATCATAGAATAGACTACTTTTGCCATTTTATCTTGCGGATAGCTATCTCATGCGGTATTTTTTGGTCTTGTTGGAAGTTGATGGTTTTGTAATGCAGAAAATGTTGAAATTCATTGTTGCTTAGAATTCGTGTTTTTCTTTGGTTTATTTCCACTCGAAGTAAAAAAAAAATGTAGTGCAACTCAGAGACACAGACACTTTATATAATGAATTTTCCGACTATTAAAGTTAAAAGTGGGGAAATTGTTGAAATATCCACAAAGTGGTTCAATTGTAAACTTGGTATAATCATTATATACATTTAGCAATATGTATATATGTTTTAAATGAAAATGGGAAGTAACAATTGTTTAATATCTTTTGGTCTATTAGTTGAGGAGAGAATATCAATTGCTGGGTGACAAGTTTCCATTATATGCATGGGAGTTGAAAATCAGTCTGAAGGTCATGAGTGAGCGATAAAGAGGCCATTGGCGCTTCTGTGTCGGATTAGTTGAGTGTTTTGTTTGACAAAATTCCAATTGCAGTAAATATTGAATCTCAGATTTCTCGATGCGGAATTTTAATGCCACTCTCTGACTGGAAAAATTCTCAATAGTCAAAGATTAAGATCTAATATAAATTTGCGTGAGTTTATCATCGACGTCAATCTGAACGGAAGCTTACAAGCTTGGTGCAATTTAATGGTTTTATACTATTGAGTTTGGTTGTATAATGAAATTAAGGACTTGTCCACTTAACACTCAAGTGGTTGGGTTAAAGAAGGAAATTTAATGAAACAATCTCACATTAAATTAGAAACGATATTTGGTTACGCTTTTGAGCATTTTCAAGTGACCCTCTTCTTGCATCTTTTGAATGTTTAATTCCACGTAGAATTGTTGAAAATTGTTCTCATTTATTAATATTGTACCTACCATGTTGAGAGAGTTTGTTTCAAAGTGTGTTCGGGTATTTAAAATCATTTATTTGGACAGTGAGAGAGATTTGAGGTGATGATTGTGCGAAGGTACGCGCGACAAACGACTTTCAACGAGTTGTTTTAATTAATTTTAATTGGAATATTTTAATTTAGGGTATAAAAATTTAATGATTTATATCGCTTTTGAGTGTTTGTGAGTCTCTGTATTTAAATAAAATAAAATATATTGACTGTTCACTGGAGAGCAAAGATAATGTGACTATTGCATGCAACATGCAATAGAAAGCCAATAATCTCAATTGATGTTGAATTTAAAGTCCATGCAATTTCTCTTTCTATACAAAAAAATTTGAATAACTTTTCAGATTGCGAACAATCCCTGCTCAAATCTGCTAACGGCCCATTTTCGTCTTGACGGACATCCCCATATAAATCCACTGCAGAAAGTCATTCAAGGATCCAATCAAACTTATCTTTTCTTTACGCCATCGCAGGTAAGACGTGAAAAAGTGGATCAATTGGCCATTTTATAAAATGTTTGTACCTACATTTGTTTGCCTTTTCTCTAGGGTGATCTCCATTCCTATGTGCGCGTCCGCAAACGTCTCCGTGAAGTGGAAGCACGACGTCTGTTCCGGCAAATGTGTGAAACGGTGAAAGCATGTCACGAACAAGGGATCGTTTTGAGAGATCTCAAGCTTCGAAAGTTTATTTTCGCCGATGAAGACAAGTGAGTACCATTTCTTTTTATTTTTTTTTCTTCTTCCGGCTCAAAAAGATTGATTTCCAATTTTTCTGAATTATATCATTTGGATTTCTCATGCAAATGAGACGGAAACACGTGGGAATATTCCTCTTTCTCGATTTTAAGAAATGAAGAAGAATAAGAATAATGTGAAAACGCGTGTCACTCGTGAGTGTTGATTTATTTTCTATTCGCATAAATTAAATGATAGAAATGGTGGCGAATCAGGGAAGCGTGACTTGGGAGTTATGAATTTGAAGAGGAAGTGATACAGTTAATTCTGTCTTAGGTATTTCCCATGATTTTCGAATGAAGTTCCCAGAGAAGTTTAGTCAATTTTCTATTATAGAAAAGAAATTTTATAAAGAAAAATTTAACAGAAAGAATTTTATCAAATATCTATGAAATAAAGTTTAATTTCTGTAATAGAAATTTGTCATTTATGTTTCTTATACTTGTTTAGTTGCAATTTTGGTCATAATTGGCGCCACTAGCGCCCGCGATCTGTGGAATGCGCACTTATCCTACTTTTCTATATGTTTTCTGCTTGAAAAGTATAAGGAAAAATTCTTAGAAATGCGATAACATTTGTTCTACTTGCGTAGCAACTAATCGCCTCGATAACAGTCTTGATCCAATTGATTGGCAATCGTACGATTACATCGACTTGGCTTGAAATAGTGCACATTTTTATTTTCTATTTGTGTGCAATAGAATTTCACATATAATCACTCGACTGGGAGGTTGTTTGGAAAGGGATTTCTATGTAATTGTTTGGCTTAAGGAAAATCATATGAGAAATTTTGAAGATACTCTAAAGGAGAAACAGGATAAATAATTTTCCTCGAAACAAAGGATTGTTTTTTTGAGCTCAATTGACCCTTTTTTCGTGAATTTGCAAGTGTGTGGCATTTTTCGCCAAACTATTAATAAAGGTTTGTTTGACACCATTTTTCGAGGGAGCGTGTGTGTGTATGTGTTGTGTATGGCATATGCAATGAAATCTCTTTTAAACAAAATATTCCGAAATAGACAATTTCCGCAATATTTGAATTAAAAGCTGTTACTCACCTTATTGCACATGTTTCAGCGAGATATGTAGACAGAGAGTACAATCAGTTGGACTTGAATGGAGGGAGAGCGACAGACAGAGTTGAATTGGTGGTAGTTTAATGATACATTTTCAGGCAGTTTGAATTGGCATTCACATATGCCTTGTTGGCTGCATATATACACGCCAGTGAGGTGCTATAAAGTTGGTGTTTAGAGGTTGATTTCTTCACGCATATTGCATTAACTCTATCATCTTTCAATTTCAAGAGACAAGAGAGTGAGAGAGAACGTTAAGTGAGAGAGAGATTGTGAATATTTCAATGAATGGCATGAGATGATGGTATGAATTGTGGAGAAATATGCGTGTACACATTTTTATTCGTTTTTCTTGTCTTTTTTTCTGTTTCTTTTTCAAAGAAATTAAACATATCTTTTTATGCAAAATAACACTAACTCGTTGAAAATAACTTGTTTGATGATGAAATGAAATTAAATACTATCTCATAACCTTCACCAGTGGCAACAACATTGGCAACCACTTCTTTAATAATTGTAACACATTTTCCAGTCTTTTCTTCTTCTTCGGCTATATATGTGCTCCCAAGTGAACACACAAAGTGTTGGTTGCAAAACGCCTTCTCAATAGAACTTGCAACAAATGTTTTTAATTGATTTTTAAAATGTTTTTAGTAGGCATATTACTTAATTAAATGATTTATGGTAGGAAAAACGTCGAAATTTTAGGTTAGCCGAGACAAATATCTATTTAGCAAAGACACTTTGAATCTGGGATAATAATTAATTTTGTTCGGACGGTTATAAAGAATTTTACTAATTTTCTGAATAACTAATTATAATATAATATTTCCCAAAGCTTATGAGAGACATCTTTGGCTGCGCTTCCATCTACTATTATTTTTTTTTGACAAGTCTTGAAATTTTACCTCCCGAAATTAATTCAATTAAACTTACTCCATAATTTTTTTTAGCAGTAGGTATTTGTCTTGTAACATTTCTTCTCTTAGAGCAATTTCAATTGGCAATTGTAATGCTGGTGGTATTGTTAAAAGGTGGTGATTGCTAAATTTTGTGTTTCACTATTGGTCACTCTATACTGTGTGTGACTGTCTTGCGTTAATTCTGGTGTTGTCAAAAAGGCTAAACACATTACAAGAGAGTGAGGGGCCTCAATTGTAACAAGAATTACCCAGATAGAGAATTTTGAAAGGCACGATCTATTGTTTGGTGGAATTGGCTATATTATTTCCTTTTTTTCTTCTTCTTTCCAATTGATTGAAGATCATCTGCGAAAAGAGTGGCATTTTCTGTGTGTGGTAAAAATTCTCTCTGTCATGGTCACAAAAAAAAAGCTTTTTCGCGCGCGATCTGTTAATAAATAATGCGTGTAAAAGGTCACAAATTACCTCTCTGTGTTGTACTTGATGAAGAATTTATTTGTTATTTCTCTCTTCACCTTCTATCGCTTTTGTTGTTACTTTTTTTTCTCTCACACTCAAGAAGAACTTAATTGTTGTTTTATACTCACCTTTAGCGCGCGCGCATATTTTTTTTTTGCTGCACTCTTGAATACTGATGAGCCCAGAGAGTTGCAGTAATTTTGAAGGGTGTACGTCAATCCGGTATATTGTGTTTTTTTTCATCAATACCACTCGTTGCAATTTATCAAAATTTATTGCATTTCTCTTGCAGATAGAGAGAGAAAAAAAAGATTGACGAGAGTATAGAGTAATCGTGGAGGCCCATTGTATATTGAGGTCGTATTGTTACAAACCCATTGAACCGCAGTTTCAAGGTTCCGTTCCAGTTAAAAGAATATTACACACACTCCACATCGCGGTTATATATATATATGTATATGGTGGATAATTCACCAACATTTGATGGTATGAAAAAAAGAGCGAAAGAGCACCTCAATAGCCGTGTTGGCGCATGCTCGAGTGAGAATTTGCATTTTTTTCGCTCAATGTGAAATCTTGCGGCGCGCGATGTTGCGATCGGAAAGGTTGGTATCTACCTAAGTGAAGGAGAGCAAAACGGGTGGAAGACAGTCACCAGACGGTTCGCATGATACTCTTTCATTAATTGAATAGCATTTTGCTAACATCCAAATATTATGTGTCTGGATTGGATATCACGATTTCATGCACGATCAGACAGTTAATGATTCACCAGAGTGTGTCCTTGTTGGATAAACTAGAGATATTTATTCGGGAGATGGAATTTTAAAGGATACAAGTATAAAAAAGATTTTTAGTTTAAAAAAATACATAATTGCTGGTCTCGAACCTGGAACCTCCTAATCGTTAAACCAAGAATTCATCTAATTCAATTGCTTCCATTAGAAAACCTAAATGAGAGACATTTAAATATTTTTTTCAAAGATAAAAATAGAAAGAAAACGGCTGTTGAATAACCTAAAGTTAGAGAATAAGGAAATAAATTCTTGATTTGACAATTAGGATGTTCCAGGTTCGAGTCCAGTAATTATCCATTTTTTACCATCAGTTTATATATTATTTTACCAAAAATTAGACTTGTTCGACATAAAAACCAGCAAAAATTAATTTTTGAGGTCTTTTAAAAGTAATTACCTAGATATTTTTAATAATCTATTTTTTTCTAAACATAATTAAAGGGCTAGAATTTCTTTTCTTTAGAGCCAATGAATTAGAATCACAAAATCTCTTAAATCCACTCATTTTATGGTTTTTACAGTGAAAAATCTCAATTTTCTATAGTTTGAAGATTTTTCTTTCAGTGCTATGACAAGGTTTAGCGTCAAGGTGTTGGCTTTGACAATACCGACTAATTTACAAAAGATTGCAAAATATGGTTACGGAACTATACAGAATTGAGATAAGTTTTATCAACAATTTCTTCATATTTGTCTGTAATCCGACGTAGAACGTCTCTCGCATAAGCTTACTATAAATTCCCATATAAATGGAGAAGAAAACACTTGAAAGTGTCATGTTATGAACTGAAAGAAATGCTATTTCATAAGAAAAACAATTTAATCATTAAATAATAGAGGAATATTCCCTGAGAACAAAGACCAAGTCAGTCTCTCTCTGAATAAACTATTATTTATGATGTTAGTGTATTATAAATTAAATTGGCATTTATTGATTTCAACACTATATATGCGTTTAGTTGCCCTGATATATACAACAAAAGCCAGGGAGCCTCTAAAATGATTGGGTGTTAAATTTCACAAAAGCAATTTAATTAAGAAGTTGCAGATTGGCTTTTTCGTATTGGCTTGCGCTTGTTGAGAGAATATTTCGCTTTTAGAGGTTAAAAACGGTGCGTTGTGTGTATTTGGCACTGAGAGCAATAAATCTTCTTCTATATAGTGAATTGATTATGAAATAAATCTTCGATTTTTTTTTCATCAGTGTTGTGTCTTTCATCATAATTATTTTTATTTCTGTAACACTTGTACGGGGGGTATTGCGAAAAGTAATATTTACGTGTATAAATTACGATGTCGACGGGAGGAGAGCTGGGGTGTTGGGAGGTGCGCGGTTGTGATAGATGTCGATGGTGGTTTGCTTGTAGAATTCTAGAGTGACCGATTTTTTGACACTAGGTGCTAACCTCTGACCTTGATACACATTTTGCAAACATTGCTGAAATCATCCGATGCAGATATTTGCAAATGAGACTTTTGATTTCTCAATAAGTGATTTATTTATTTTTCTCTGTCGCGCTGGTTTTTTTTTATTTTGTTTTCTTGAATGAAATATATGGTAAAATACTATAAGAAAAAAAACTTATTCATGAGCGCTTAATGTGGTGGTTTGGCGGTGTGAGAAGAGGATATTGAAAATAATATTGAATAATTTTTGCGCAACTGTCATCCGCTGTGACCTCTGGAAAAGCAGTGTGTTTCATCGGATTTCCTAAGTTTTTTTTTGTCTTCACTTCTTTTTTCTTGAAAAAATTTCACGATCACATGGACAGGCCATGTATTAGCAATGCGTTAAAAATCAAAAGACCTTCTAGTTCTTTAAAGCTCCGCCAGCGCGGTATATATAATGTGGAATATCTTATTTAATACGAATATGTCAAAATTCACCTTGGTTCAGGGCGTTATTTTTTTCTATATCTACCTATTGAGTAATTATACTTTTGTGCCAGAGCCAAGATTAAAGATGATTCTCTCCCATGTGTGATTGTGATGTAATAATAATTTTTTAAAACATATGAAACAGTCAGTGGGGAAGCCATGATTAGGGTTTCTTTTGGGTAAGAGTTAGCACAGGGGAGCAGATTAAATTGGACGTTTTGCAGAAATTGCGTGTAGAAAAAGAGAGACATAAATGGTATTGAATTGATTTGATTGATGAAATAGCAAAACTATTAACAAAATTCAAGTTTACCGTATTTTATAATGCATAAATCATTTTCTACAAAACACAAACCTCCTGCTAGGCCGGAGATTAATGTGTGTGTGAGTGTGTTTCAGTGGAAAATGAAATAAGAGGTGATTTCTGTTTCAAAGGGTCTTTCAATAAAAATCATTTTAAACTTGAAGATTTTTTAATAAAACTCTTACAATTTTTATTGGTTTTCACACAGGGATTAAGCATATTTCACTACCTGAATATAAAGCTTAAATTTTTCGTTTCTTTGAACAATTTGTTATTTTGTCTGGAATCGAACTCACTGCTTACAAACAATAAAATGACTATCAGACCATTAAATTGAAATAAAAAAGATCTCTAGCTTTAATAAACATTCCATAATCTTGTCAAATATATCCCTGCAATAGCCCTCTTATTGAAACACCCTGTGCCTTGCGCTTTAAGAGTGAAGAAGTTGGAGAAAAAATGGGGATTAGCCAATTATCGCTGCCTGTATTTGTATAAGTAATTCTTGCAATAATATAATAAATGAACGATTGACATGTGAAATCATTAAATTACATTTTGGTGTGACGCAAAGCTTACGGGTTATATTGCGACGTCGCTGTCATCATTTTGATACTAATTGAGAAGACATTGCGTATATTCTTGAATTGAATTTAGTGGGCAATTGGACACTGGTTTTTTCTTCTTCCAAACCGAATGTGTTGTTAGAGATAGAATAAAAGTGACCGTGGAAAAGGCAATAGACGAAAAAGAAATAATTTAAATAATTGGACTAATATATATTTGGCAATATCGGCAATATATTTCCTGTGTGCCTGAATTAGTTAAAGAAGAATTGGGTAAAGTGGAATTTATGTAAATTTATAGAAACAGTTGTCATCGAAACTCTCACTTGTATGACGCACGAAGGAGAAGTTTTGCATTGCATGGCATTTAGGTAATCATCATCTTAATCATTATTTTGCAATGGGTATTTACACTGGGTGTCTACACAAGAGAGTGTCTAAGTCTAAATTTAAATTCACAGTCACTTATTCGCAATTTTACTTACACTATTAATAGTATAGCAACTCTTTTTTTCTTCTTCTTTCGAGAATGATGTGTTATATTGCGAAAAAGCGACATGAAAATTCTGTGTTAATATTATACAGAAGTTGACATGAAAAAAAAGAGTCGTCCTAGAAAAAGAGTCACAGAAAAGAGTGCTAGATAATCTCCAATTAGTCGTGCAACGAGTACTTTTTAAGCAATTGTGTGACACTATTTGCATATAATATGACCTGACAAAAAAAAGAACATAAAAGTCCGATAATGATGGCATAAAAGACACTCTGGGTGAACCGAAAAAAAACTCCCCCTCCTGCTGGAATTGTCGTTGTAACAAATTTCAAATCAAGATTGAATTCTCGCTGAATAATAAACACTATGTATAATATATTTTGAGTAAAAAAAAAGAGAGAAACATTTCGAAATTGACTCGTGGCGGTGAAGAGCAAAAAAAAGCCCCACGAGCGAATGTGACATCACACGAAGGACGTCACACAGTGTGTTATTTTTTAACATGATCCTCCTCTGAGGTCATCTCATTTTGGTGTGACTTTTAATTTATTATTTACCTTTTAGGTGAATTTTGTTGAAACAATTAAGAGAACACCACAACCATATAACACGAAAAAAAAATAAATTATGTAGTTTATCCTATCACATGGGTAAATCTCATTACAACCACTAATAGCTGGGTGTATAATTCACAATCATGCAAACATTGTGATTAATTGCAAAATAACAAATGGCAGTGAATTAAGAATGGAATAATTCACAATTTATTCGGAATAAAGTGGCGAGGTGTGTGGAGAATATTTTATTTCTATAATATTTTCTGTGATTAAGGTTAATGAAAATTGTACGGGTTTTTCGTACAGAAAAAAAAACAGATAAAGATAAAGTTACTGACATCAGATTGTTAGTTTCATGGACCATTCTTTAGTACCTATGTAGATGTGTTGATGGAATTTCTTAGAGGAGAATTGTTAACTTTTAAACTCTCCCACGGCGATTTTGGACTGTCAAACTATCAGATCTCTCGCTCACTCGTATTGCTGTCAATATCTTCTCTCTCGTTCTTTGACAGCAATTTGACAGATGTGAGAGTTTATATAGAAATCTATAGAAGACAGCAAAAAGTCTAAGATTATATAAATTTTAATAGCAAAAGTTTTTCTTTCTAGAAGAGCGATAATTTCCTCTGCCTATATAGACTCTCTGCCGCTTTCTCAGTCACAGTTTTACGGTCATAAAAGTTCTTTGTATACCTTTCAGCATCGAGAGATCAGCAGGATTCTACTGAGGCTTCTCTGAATTCTCCTGACGCTTCTCCTCAGGATTCTCCTGACGCTTCTCCTCAGGATTGTCCTGACGCTTCTCCTCAGGACACTCCTGACGCTTCCCCTCAGGACTCTCCTGACGCTTCTCAGAATTCTCCTGACCCTCATCAACAGGCCTCTCAAGATTATCCGCCATTTTACCTTTTTTTCCTTCTTCTAAAACTGAATCTAGTAAATGAGACTTCTTCGCGGTATGGCTTCTCTGTCACAAGTGAAAACCGCCCGAATTCCTTCTTCAATTCTATGTCCATATTGTTGCAGTTTTCGTCAGTGCTGCCAACTTCTTCACAAACAAAACATCCATTCAAAAGTTCGCTATTTCTAGTAGAATTTTCTTGTAGTAAAAATTTCCTTCAATTTTCCATAAATATTTTTTTTATCTATGATTATCATCACTCTGATTCAGGATTTGCCTGTAGAATTCCAGTAGCAATACGAACAATGTATTTTTTCGTTGAAAATTTATTCTCGAGAAATCTATTTTGAGATTAAAAAAGCCCCCACTCTTTTTGCACAATATTATCGGGAATTCGTGGGAGATTTATATCGAAGTGGAAAAGCTTAACGTCATTTATTAAATCTGACTTTCATCTCGTAAATTTTGTGAGAACAGAGTGAAAATTCCACCAGCATCATTGTTGCACGATGAAAGTTGACTATAATATGTTGTGTGTGTGTGAATTGTAAATCTAGAACAAGTACATGTGTTACATTGAAATTAGAATTGCAGGTCACAAGGTAAATGACTAAAGAGGAGCAAACAAACTCGTTATTTTCAAATGGGATAATTCATGCTTGTTATAGTGATTGTATCACTTTTTTTTCGCCATTCGTTGATGGCCAACGAGTCATGTGGAGAGTGACAAAAGGGAGAGAGAGAGAGAAAGAGAGAGAAATACGAGTTTGAAGTTTGAATAGGTAAATAGTCTGATTTGTGAAAGAATAACATAATTTGGATGCTGCGAGCGGAGTTTTCCCAGGTGAATCGATTGGAGATTTTTTATGTAACCGTGTACATATTTAATCACCTCACAAAAACACCTCTTGTAATATAGCCAAGTGATTCATTTTTAGCAAATTCACATAATATTTTGGAGGTCTCACTTCACGGTCAGACTTGAACTTTCTCAATCAAATCGATATTTTGATCGTTTTATGTTCACCGCGAATGATATTCGCTCTTTTTTTGTGTTGCCTGGGTTATTTGCAAGGGTGAAGAATATAGCCATCATTGTTGGGTATAAATTGTGATTGTGGGGATAAGGTAGTGGATTTTAAAGTTCAATTGGTGGATTTACTTCTTGATTATTTTTTCGTTGACAATTTGAATGATTGGCTGTAAAACGGAATTGACTAGCGTGACAAAGGGCAATTTCTTGGTGCAAATGCCAATGTCATTGTTTGGTAAATGCAACAGAATTGTATAAGTCAAGGAATGAGAGAGAGATAGAAAAGAATTAATTAGCATTAGTTGGCATGTTTTTGAAGAGAGCGAATGAAAGAGCTTCCATTGCTCGATATTGTTCTCCTCTATGGGATTTCAACAATTGAATGTTTGATGTCGGGAGTACACCTACAATTAATTTGAATATTGAGTGCAAAAGACAGAGAGGCCCCCGGTTTTTTTTCGGCGAGACAAATAACTGAGCAAAATTGCAGAGTGATGGAGTGTATTTGTATTAATGAATGTTGGTTTTGACATTTACCTCGTGGCCATGTTCTCAAAAATTGAGAGCTGTGCAATACCCATGGCTGGTGTGTAATGTAATGCTTGCCACTCTATATTGCCAGCCAGACAGTACATGATTCGCAATTTTTCTACTTTGGTGAGTCTGCTCAAAAAGTCATATACTGGTAGTTGCACGACAATTACATGGTGTGTCCAAAGCCACTGTAATACGTGAAATACACTTAAAATGTGATTTAGTTTAAAGTGGAGATTTTGTAAAGTAAATTTTAGGTTCTGCAAATATTTTCCCTGCAAGTTTTTCTAGAAATCTAAATTTGTAAGTAAGATTATAGCAAGTTGTGCTATAAAAGTTTGTCGGATTCTTTACACAATAGGGCACTTTTTTTTTTATTAAAAAAGCTTCTTGTGTGAAAAATGAAATAAAAAATAGCTTTATAGCTTTAAAATCTAATTATTTGGGTTACCTTCCCATAAAAATATTAATTTTACCATAAAAGCGTGATCAATTTTGAGTGATGTTTGAAAAGTGACCAAGGTTTCTATAAAAAAAAGAATTCAATACAAAAATTTTACTCTGCTAAATTGTTTAGGTATTTTCCACCTCACTCAGAAACTGTAATATTTTGATAAAGCCTTTATTTTTCCTATAAAACCAATTTTATGTCCTATAAAATTAAAATTTTCATACTGTACTGTACATGTCAATTAATAAAAATATGAAGATTTTTTGTCCACAAAATATGGTAATGTCGACAGTGATGTTAACCATTTATTACTGTGCTTAATATCTCTCCCTCTTCATCTGAAATATCCGGAAATTATTTAAACTTGAACTCATTAGGCTAATTATATCGTTCACCCTGTGAACAGAGTGTTGGAAGGCACTAATATGGCGAAAAAGAAGTTTTAATAAAAAGTCTAACTGCGTTTTTTTTTTTTAATGGTACAACACAAAGTAATGAGATTTCTTCATCACCTCAAATAAGTTGGGAATTCTTATAAGAGAAAGAGACAAAAAATAATTAAGAGTTATTAACACATTGGCACGCATATCATGAGCACTCTTCTTACTTGGATGCATTTCACTGACTCTCATCTGCAGAGATTTTTTTGTTGTTCTTTTTTCACTCTTTTAGATGTGCCAAAGAACAATAATGAGGGAGTATATTGCCACGCACGTGAAAAAAAACGTTAAAATAAAAATATAATTACCCTTGACCGAGATTATGTAAATGTACAATTATACAAATTAAGTAATTTCATGTGTGTGCGCGGAGGGGGCCTTAGATTTTTGCACTTGCCGCGTGTCCTTAACACATATTTGCGGTCTGAAAAATTTGCCGATTTGCTCCATTTCACTCGAAAATACTCCACAATGCATTGTGTCGTGAGTTCTAAAATTAATTATTATATAGACACTATTCTAACGGCGCGATACCTACCTATATTTCGTCAATGTGGTGGAGTTTCTTTTTTTTCTTTTTTTTTCTGCCAACATTTTCTAATACTGCAAATACCAGTACACTCAGTGTTTTCCAGGGCAAATAGAAACTATTCAATTGAATTTACATTTATTTGATATATTCGGTCAAGTCTGTATCGTTGAACCTTAAATTAAATTAATAAATTGAATAAGTCTCTGTTAATTGAATAATGGGAGTGAAATGGGAACAAAGTCTCTCAAATTGGATATAAAAGCGTCATCTTATCGCAAATTTATCATTGACCTTTTACTCGTTCTCTTTTTTTTCCCACAAAATAAGAAAACACTTTGGAAATTGTTGGAGACAAATAGAATCCGAAGAGAGGAGGTTGAGTGGCTGGAAAAGATAAGCCACAAGCAATGAAGGAGAAAAGAAAGAGAGAGTTTTTTCAGTAAACTTTTTATTTCTGTAATCTTATCAAACTGTGATTTATGTATTGAGAATAAAAAGACACAATTTCTCAATATTTTGATGCGAAGTTTAAAAGTAAATAGTGGGAAGCGCATGAATTTTTAAAAATGGAAGAAAATTTTCCAGGATTTCAAGTTATACATTTTCTCTGAGTGAAGTAAAATTGAAGGAGAAGATCATAAAATCATCTTGAAGGAGAAGACAGAAAATGACAGCCAAGCAGATGTTTTATGTCCTTGTCTCGAGGTCTTTTTTTTTGTTGCTCTTTTGCCTCCACAACATAATTCCTATTCAAAGTATAAATACAAATATTTTAATTTTCACCCGAGACACTGTCCCTGAATTTCACACTCAAGTTCCCTCGATGTAAAGTATTTTTTAAAATTTAAATGTGCTCCCTTTTTCAAGCGGATCCTATTTAATTTTTTTTTGCTGTTGGTTCTCTCAGGATTCGGGAAAGATTTCATGATAATGAAAACATTTAACTCGATTCGAAAAATGGGATTTTTTGTGGGTTTGCCTACAACTTTTTGGACCTTTGTGTTGTCAGCTGGATGGAGGAAAGGAGGTTTTGCCAGGATAAAATGTACAACTTCAGGTAGAAAATAACATAATATTTGGGTTTTCTGTGGATGCACAGATGCATAGTGAGGGTGAACACATGTCGAGCCATGTGAGGGTTGACAATGCCGATGATAGAAACTACGGATCAAGTATATGTGAGAGAAATACAATTGAGTGGGATAATATATATTTTTTTTTTGCTTCTTTCGCCTTTTTGGTCCGAAAGAGGAGGATTTAAAAGATTGCATTTCTTCTTCTTTTTTTTCAACCCACCATCTGCTGAGTTTTCCGTTACAGTTGCATCTCTGATGGGTTAAAATATATTGGCATTGCTTAGAGTTGCAAGGAGTTATAGAGCTGATAGATGCAATTGAACTTGTATAACTCTATATAGATAGTATATTATTATATATTGATTTCTCAATGTTGGGGAGATGTCAGAAAAAAAGTTCATAAGAATTCTCAATTTAACAAGGAAATGATATGAAATGCAATCATGTGTTGTGCACAAAGCAAAATTTCCTGGTTATTATGAGATGATTGCAAACTTACATTTTATTGCAAGAAATTGAATGATAAATTATAATGGGTATATAAGGAGTTTAGAAATTTTACCACGATGCAATCCATCGAAATGTACTTTCTAATATATAGACACACATAGAGCGAAAGAGGAGAAGAAGAAGTAAAAAAAGTAAGAGACTTTGTGTAAAAAGGGAAAGTGCAATGGAGAAATGTATGGTTGTTGGATATTTTCATCATAATATCGAGTCACAGTGAAAAGGATTATCTAATACCATATAGTGCCTTTTTTCTCTTCACCCATAGAGTGATCTCATGTAACACCCATGGAGAGTTTTGAAGTAAATTTGACATTATATTGACATAAGAAATTGCGAAAGGGAATTGTAAAATCACTTCCTTGTTGTCGATTCAATTTATTTTATATTCTCCTTCAGAATTGATAAATCAAATTGGAGATTTCTCTATGTTGAACAGTTGAGAGATTCAATTCTCAAGTTTCTTGGCACTTCTTCAATATTTCCGTCAATATTTTGAGATATCACCTTGGAAGTGATTCAAGAATAAGTCTTTGTTTTTTTATATTTGGCACATTTTTTTGAGCTGCAATGGAAAAGTTTGGATTTTAGGAAATTCTGCTATGCTTTATTGATTAAACTAATTTAGATTTGTTTTGGCTGGGTTAAATGACAAAGGGAGTAGAATAAATCCTCATAATGTACAGTGAGCGCAATATTGTTAGCTGCAGTTTTTTTTTGAGGAACTTTTCGCATTTAACCAAGCGTTGATGAATTTTAAAAAAGCGCATTTTCAAGCTTTTTATCCAACGCTTAGAAGTTTCTAATATTTTTCAATCGCTTATTATTTATTAATTCGAGCTCTAACATATAAATGCATCCGTACAAGCGCTTAAATGAAGCGCTTATGTTGTTTTAAATGAGTTTTTTTAAACGATGAAATATTGAAATATTACACTGTAAAAAATTTATAGAATTTATAAGTCTTCTAAATTTCTAGTCTTTTTCAAGCAACAAATTCTTTTTAGTGTATCCTAATCAAGTTTCAGCCACTGTAACATTAATTCTATAGTGTCATTTCTCAACTGTTGTGAAATATTACGCATTTTGTACGAAGTAAATCTCAACGACAATAGAGCAAATACGATGGGTGCAATCAAACAAAAATATCTATATCTTTGATTGAAATATCTCGACAGTTGCAAGTCTCACGTTTTCGCATTTTATTTATCACATTTATGGTGTCTGATTTGGAAATTTCTTTTTCACCACCTTCTCCAGTGATTGTACAACATTGTGTGTGATTCAAAAGAAAGTCGATGGTGCATATTTTGTGTGAAGCACATGGGTTTTTTATTCGCTTTCTTCTCTCCTCTCTCTGTCTGGCTGTTTGGCATATATGCTAAAATTTCTTTTCAAATATAGATGAGTGACCTCCCGGTGGTATTGTGTTCATGGTCTATGGTTACTTCCGCTTTTAGTGTGCGACTTTGGGTGTCCATCAAGAGAGGTGAGAGAAGTATAAAGGAAAAAAAAGGTGTACAGTACATACGTTTTGTATGAAAAATATAAAATGACGAAATAATCACACCACTTATGCTGCTCATGTTTAATCTTTAATACCTTTAATACATGAAATTTAAAGAATTTCTCGGGGTGACACTTTGAATAAAACAGACACTGTGATTCTCAAGTCTCACAATGGATTTATTTGCGTATTGGGAAACAGATCAGTTTTCAATTGAGGAGGTATAAAAAAAGAGAAAAAGAATAGAGAGAGAGATATATTTCTTACCAAATTGCCGCCTCTGTAACTATTGAATTTTCAATTTAATATTCTGCATAACCATATTTGTTGGCATTTAAAATTGTTTCCACATCACTTATTAAATTATAGTGTATATGGTGCTATATGTAGAATTATCGCAATAATCTTTGAATTATACCTAAATATGTGGTGCCTCCATCTATGTTTTGTCTATTCTTGGGTGGATTTTTGCATGAATATTCTTAAATGAGAGATATACATTTATGGTGTGCACCAGTGTGTCTCTTTGGGTGAAATATTGATTGTAATGACAAGTTGCAAAATGCGTGTAATTGCTGGTGAGTAAGTAGAGTTAGATGAAGGGAATTGACAATCACCTGGGTGTTTTCCTAGCCATCGATACCCGGTGACGAAAAATGTGCAATATATAGCAGAGAAGAGGGAGGGTTTCTCAATTTGAAATATGATATTTTCTCCTTAAAGTGTTGTTCAATATTACACTCTTGGATACCTACTCTCTGAAATATTATCCCGGTGTGGAGCTCTATAACACACAATGTGTGACGACTATAGAATAAAATGTGGTTAAATTAAATTAAACTGTTATTGCAGGGGGGTTTTCTGGTGCGCGCGCCCGTACAGGCGAAATAATATATAAAATCGCCGTGTTGCGACTATTTAATTTGGTCGAACTGCCAATTTATTTCTTCTACTTTTATAAACTGTTGTATTGCTGCCGCGAAAAACCTTGCGTAAGGAGCAACTTATTGCGTTATCGTGTAAAATTTTCTGGGTGGTGCAAAACAGCCAGAGAGAGGAGATACTTTAGGGAATTCTTTCGGCACATGCTTCTCTTGACACAAGATCAATTTAAACCACTTGAAATCACCATCGCACTTTCTTTATGCAATCCCCTATACGTGGAGGTGTTTTTTTTCGTATCTTTCCTTCTTTCATTTAATACGCAAGAGAAAGAGAGAAGAAAAAAATTCTTCACTCACAGTACATTATTATACCTCCAATCTCTCCTACAGATGCTGACATGAAAATATTTATGATTATCTCACATTATAACAGAGAGTTGAAGGAGGGAAAAAAAAAGAGGAGAAAGAAAAATCTTAAAGTGTTGTGAAAATGAGCTTAAAAAGAGCGATATGTATCGACAAAAAAATCGACATACTATACACGGTGTGGTTGAGCTTTGTTGTGATTGGGATTTAAATTGTAAGATAATTTACCTTTTCTTGGGATTAGGTTTCAATTTGACTAAAAGTAGATCACACTTACTTTCTCGCTAAGTGTTAAAGCTTAAGCATGAAGCTAGTTTCACACTTTAAGTCAGTTTCAAGCTTAAAGTCAGCCATAAACGTTAAGCCAATCTTCAGCTTTAGGCAGCTTTAAGCTAGTCTTTAGCTTTAAGCTAACCTTAAGCTTTAAACCAGCTTGGAGCTAAACTTAAACTTTAAGACAACTTTAAGTTATCTTCAAACTTTAATAGCTTTAATGCAGCCTTTAACAAAGTACATTATTGTTTATTGATTAGCAGAAATTGTTTTCATGATTAATTTCCAAGTTAAAGTTAAAATATTAAAAAAGAAACAAATTAAAATCAACTCACAATAATTAATTGGTCAACCAACAATCACACACCACATCTTAGTCATACAGTGTGTGAGGGAATTATTGATTGAGTTTAAGAGCGCAACTTTAAAAGACGGAATATGGAATTGCAACAATATATTAAATGTCTACGCAAAACTTTCTTGACTAAAAAGGAATGTCACAACGCTTAAAAGTATATTCTGCATTTAATAAAATATATTACACATATGCAAGAAAATTGCACAAGATATATACCAAAGTGAAGGTGGATGATGAAATTTGGTGGTTGTTGAGAGTGACTTGATCGATTCAATTGCACATACAAATAATTATAACAAGAATTGGAGGTGATCAACTTTACGATCATTGATCGCGCTATATGAATAATAATTAAGAAGAAAAAAAATAGCCATTGCTGCCTGTTCTGCTGGTGACGGCGATACGCATTTTTGCCCATTATTGCATACACCATCAATTATTGTTGTTCGTGAAGAAGAAATTTTGTATATTTTTTTGACCTGTGCTTTTTTTCGTGGAGATTCAAGAGGAGTTGAAGAAAAAAACGCCAATTTCTCACTTTCTCACTTGCACAATGTTATAAATTGAGGAGAAAATGTACACGACATATAGCCTTATGCAATTCGATAAAATAGAAATTTCTCCGATCATCCGCGGCGAGAGACTATTGTGAGAGAAATTTAAATCTCTTTGTGTGCGCTTGTGAAAGAAATTTTCAATTGGTTTTCCGGATTATTATATCCATTGTGAATTATTTATTGCTTGATATATTGGAAGATATATAATTGAGACTTTTTTTGAGATATCTGACAAATAGATTAAAGTTCTGTTTCATTGATTATTATGTCTTTCTCTTCGCCTCTCTGGTTGGTATAAGGAGAGAAGAAAATTGCAAATGCTATAATTGATGAATGTGTAATATTGGGTATTTTGGTCTTTTGAAAATTGCGCAGTACACTGGGAAAGACGGTTGTGTGTTTAAGTGTTTATTTTCAATTGGGCGATTTTGGAGCAGTTAGAATGTTCAATAGACTTTGAAAAGTGATGGAATTATTGAGGAAATTAAATATTAGGAGAGCTTTCATATTCCTTTCATAATTCTGGAGAGAAGGGTGGAGGGTATTTTATAAGAGATAGTAAATTGTGGAGTCTTTGTTTATGCAAAAAGTTATTATATATATTGTCTTTGTTGGAGAAAGAAATTTACAGTCATTGCAGACAAATTATCTTTGATACATTGTATTTTGTTATATTATATATTGCCGAAATCAGAGTCACAACAGAATGCGAAACGCAGAATAAAATCTCCGATATTTTTGTTAAAATGTGAGAGAATTGCTTACATTCATGCCAAAAATATCTTTTTCTTAAAAGATATCATGTATAGAGCCATAAGAATCGCTCATTTCATGTCGGAGCTCCGATGGCATATCATTTTATAAATAAAATGCTTATTTAGCAAGTCACTACATGGGGTTGGTGAGATAACTTATTCTTCCTTATTCCCACTACACTGTTGATGGTGTGTGACTGCGCAATCAGAATTAGTTGAACCAATTAAAATATATATACACAGTGCGGTGTTTTCGAAGCACATTTCTCCTATCGCTCGGCGAATGGGTGAAATGTGTGTAAAAGGTTCAAAGACCCATGAGAGAGAAGGCATTTCGTTTGACTTGCATAGAAGTGTTTCACATTATAAAATGTGAAAATGGCAAACCCGCAGTGATATATTTTACGTAAGGTTTTTGGAAGAGAGAAAGAAAGAAAGAGACTTAAGAGAATTTTTCAATTTACCGCGCGTATCACCTCTTGTGTATCTCCTCGAGAAAGTTCACATGAGATGGAAAAATATGTTAGAGTATGTGCAACATTATGATGCTGTGTTGGCGGACTACTTGACTTTGGGTGCCTCTCGATCTCACGGAAGAAAGTCAACAGGGTTTGAGAGCGACGTCCGTGTCAGACACTAAAGAGAGATTCAACCAATCTCTTGAGATCAATGCCCTTCTCTCGTGAGCTATTATATTTAACGCTTAGTTGCATTTTTGGCAATTTTTGCCACTTTATTTTAGGCGTTGATAATTTTTTTAGCGGATTTACGAAAAATCCAAAAAATAATGCTGAAGCCAAAAAAATGCCACCCCACAGATTATGGCGACAAAAGTAAACAAAAAACAGTAATTATGTCTATTGCTCTAATTGGTAATGAAATGAGCATTTCCTCATTGAGAAACGCGTGATTGGAAAATTAGAAGGTTCTACATATTGTGCTAAAAATGACATAATATTTGAGCACAAAGTGCGTATTTCCACATTTTGTTACAGAAAATAAAGAAAAATCATTTTTAATTAATAAAGAGATATATTCCTTACATATTAGATCCACTTTGGATGATTAAATCAGGCATTTTTCTACAGAATCTTGACTTGTTTTGCAAAAATTCTTATTGAAATTCTTTTGCACTTTTGCTATAAAAAAATGAAATATGCCATTAAGTGTTAAGCATCGACCTTTATAGTGTTGAGAGTTTATAAGAAAAGTGTTGCAATACAGGAATTTTCGTTCATTTGACAATATTATGTGGAAAGAAAGTTTCATTCACTACTTTTTGTCAGTTCTCTTCCTCTTTCTTTTTTTATACATCTGGAGAGTCTCTCTCGAAATGGTGATGAAAATAATATTTGGAGTATCTCATTATCCCATTAAGATTTTTGATGGATATATTTACTAGTTAAAGGCAATTCAATTGTTTGCAGATTTTTCTCTCTTATATCTCTTGAAATATGTCTATATGGGTTTTTACCTCCTCAATATTTGACCAAATTACCCAATAATTGCCTTCTCGCTATTGTGCTGTGGCTGTGGCGTTGAAGTGGTTGGCACAAAAGTCGATAATTTTCGATAATGAATAGCGAGGATTTTTTTTAATATTAAAACATCGAATGGGTGAGTTTTTCAAATTGACCTACCTTCGATATTACCTTAACGAGACATGTTCTAGTTTTCATGTCATTAAGATCCCCAATACTAAATAATATTTTTCATCTCTTACATCACTCTCTGTGAGTGCAAACGTGAATGGTTCAAAATGAGGCATTTTATGTGTGAGCCGCGAAGGTATTGCAAATTGCTTGTTAAGAATAAACTTTTATCCTAATCTAATGCTTGCTATATTGGAGATATTGTGGTTTTGTGGTGTTCTAGAAAAAGTCACGACATTTATGGTTGGGTTAGACGGTTAGACTTTGTGGCGAAGAAGAAAAGGCGTAAAAGAGTGTCATATAATAAAGGAGTCTCTTCTCACTGACTAGCGCGAAATAAAGTCGCAATTTACTTTGCCAATAACATTCTTCCAGCATTTCCAGTTTATTCTGCCTTTCACATCAAACAGACGTAGTTTTATCTGCTAGAAGATTCTCTCACTATCATACATCGTAATACAAATATGAATCATCTCCAAAATCATGCGAGAAATTACGCAATTTGCATACTTGACGGAAAAGAAAAACTGCGAGTATGAAATGTTAAGATGATCGCAATTGTGTGAGAAATCAATTTGGTAAGCAACAGAAGAGGTTTGCCTAAAAATACCTCCACCAAAGCAACAGAGATTCCCAAGATAATGGGGTGATGAACAAAAAAGGAGGAGAGTTATTTTATTATATTACATTGTATAAAAATTGAGTAATAGCTAATCAGCGCAATTTTATCTCATTTGTAAGAGTCTCTCCCGCGAGACATGTTGTTATATTGGGTTTGGGTATTTGAGAAATTGACAAGGCGCAAATCGTTTTGTGTCTCACTGTGATGTTTTGTAATAAATTTTATTGACAAAATGCAAGCGCACCATGAGAAAAGGCAAAAAAGCGCCTCGAGGAGGACATTAGCATTTATTAAAATGCTACATACAATATTTAGTAATGTCTATTATGTAGAATAGTTGCTCTTTTTAATTTCAATGTAATCCACATTATAGTTTGTGTCACACTCAATATGGGCGTTGTCGGCTCATTCCTTCTCAAATAAATTTCATTACTGTGTGTGTCTCTTGATATGAAAATTCAGTGAGATGTGTGAGCCGACAGTGTCGCCAAATAATCCAGGGGGTGGGTGAGGTTTTGGCTTCCCAAAGATCTCTTTTTGATGGCAAAGAATGTCAGATTGTGTTTGAAAACTTCAACACCTGTCAGGTAATTTACGGGAAATGTAGGTGTAAATCAGCTTTAAAATCTTTGGTGCAGTTTAAAGAGATTTTAAAGCTACAGTCTTCTCTCTGACAGATTATTATCTTAACAACTAAAAAGACGATCTTGTTAGCAAAGTTGTCATTGCTTGGTTGGTAGCAGATTTGGAAAGGTCGTTCAAGACCTTTTAAACTTTCCCAAAATGGCTAGACTGAAAAGTTGTTGCAATTTCTAAAAGAAAAAGTAAAATATAAAAGAAAAGATAGATGGAATTGTTTTAATCCTTTTTTTGTTATTCAGATTAAAATGTATATAGCTTAATAACGTTTAAAATCTTTAAGGGTTTTTAATTACTCCGATTAATCTAGATTCGGCCGCTTTGCCTCTCATCTCTAACTTTTTGTGTGTGTCTCTTTTTGGAACTGCCTAGTAAATTTTCGCTAATGTTCCTTGAAATATATAAAGTTTTTTTTGCAACAATTATTTCTATTGAATTTATTTTCAGAGATGTTTTAGCGGTAGTTTTTGTTAATTTGCATATTCTGCTGCCACGTCTCTGTCTCACTTCATCTCTTGGCAAATATTAAATTAATTTAAATAGTTGTGCTCCAAAATATGTGCGCAACCTCCTCATTTATGCTTCATATGCATGTGTAATACGCTTTTTTTTCTTCGTTGCTTGTGTTGAGGATGTTGTGCAAATTTTCGATGACGGAATAATTGTGTATAGTTGCGAGTCAAACAAATACAGACAAAATGCCTCAATCTCTATGGGACGTCGACGTACATGTCGATGCCGCAACCACTGTCGAGTGTATATTTGATATTTGTGGAGTTTAGTGCAAAATTAAACTTTATTTACACACTCGCCATGATATTGGAGCAAGAATATGACCGAAAATGTCAATAGTTGATTGCTTGTAATAAGAAGTTTGCCTTTTAGCTGTTTCTGCGTGTGAGGAAATTTGAGGGACTGACAAACGTTGAAAAATTGAATGGAGAAGTTTTCAATTAAACGTACCACACAATGAGTAATTAGATTCTTTACCGTTTAGCTTCCTGTATTGACTGAATCACTCGGAGGTGTTTTCAATTACGCCATTTCTTAGAGCTGCTTCATGTGAAGTTCATGTGGTTTCAAGAGGGAAGTAAAAGAACGAACATAAGATAGTAATGAAGTTGTGTTGAATACCGGAAATATTCACGAATATTGTGAATAGTCAGAATATTTGTGAAGATTGTGAAGAAAAATTTTAGTTCGTTTTCCTTGAATTTCCTTGGGAGAAATGAGGATAAAATTCAACTGATTACAAATTCTATTGAACCTAAACAAGAAAGTAGGACAATACATCAATGAGATTCCACATAAATTTACCCTTTGAGGAATTTTCCCACGCGTATCTTCAGTCTTCCGTGAAAAAAAAATGCTAAAAAGAAACTTCTTAGGGGGGATCGAAAGTCAAGCAGATGCCTCTAAAAAGGAATTATAAGTCCACTTTAGGAACCATTTCCACTGAAAACTAATATCCCATTTTGTCCTCAATTTCAGAACACACTTAAGATTAGAGTCACTGGAGGACGCCGTAGTGCTGGATAACCCGGCTGAGGATCTGCTGCAAGACAAACGAGGGTGTCCCGCTTATGTATCACCGGAAATCCTTAAGGCGAACACAACGTACTCGGGAAAGGCGGCTGATATGTGGTCATTGGGTGTCATTCTCTACACAATGCTAGTTGGACGGTGAGTCAAAAAAAATACCTACTTGTGCACGATAATTTAAAAGTCTTTCAGCCCTCCTCCTGTTCCTTTCCCGCGCAACCTGCACGTCTGCATATCTCATGAATAATTTATTCCTCTCCGACGTCTTATTCTTTTTTTTACAATATTCCCGAATTGATGCACGAAATTTTTGTTACACAAAAAGAAGTGGCAGATGTTTTGTCTCCTTGTTATTTGGGTTCCTTCTTTTGCCCACTGTACAACATATTGCATCCATTTCTCCTTCTTGGCCCGCTGTTTTTTTTCTCTTTCACAAAACAAAAGAACACACTGAAGGTGGTTGAGGAAACAAGTGGCTTTTCTCGAAGGGATAAACTGTGGGAGCTGAAATGACGGTTTTTTTTGACGATCAATTTATCAAATATTCCAATGAAGATTAAAATATCAGATAAGATCAGAAGCGAAGATCAATAATTTCCGTTTGTCTTTCTATAAAAAAAAGAAAGAAAAATTTCTTTTTAAACACCTAATCTAATTTTACGCAATTTCTTTTATTATACACTTCTTTCTCTTTAAGCTATTTCTCAGCATATCGTCTTTCTCTCACGCCATACTGAACGCAATGGAGAAATAGTGTATACCTATAGAGAAAGTGTAAAGAGAATTAATTGGTGAAAATGTCTTATGACACAAAAAAGTTCACTTACTTTCGTACTCGAGTATTTTAAGCGTGTTTAATTGATGCAATCACAAGGGGAGATTTATGGTCGGAAGTAATGTACAACATGAATAGAAGTGTTCAAAAAATACAAGAGTTACTTTACTCCGTTATGTCTGTAAAGTTGGCGCTATAAATAAAATAAGTTCTTTAGATAAAAATTATCATGTCCATAAAAAGGGTCAAACTTTCTTTATTGTGTTTAGCAAAATTTTCCTTTAAATTTCTTGACAAAAACAGTTAAAAATAAAATCATTTTAGTTTTACATTCTACAAATTGTTCATTTTTTCTCATTTCCTTTTAATCAATCTAAATCTATCAAACAGACATTAATTCTCATTTAAATTTAGGAAGAAATACTCTCAATAAATATAAAAGAAAATGCTGAAGAGGAAATTCGAGAAGAAAAGAATATTGTAACGTATTAACCGTCTGTTTGATAAATTTCCTCATTAAAGATGTTGCTGCATTTTGTTTATTGGCCAAAGAGAAGAAGAAAAAAGAGAGAGGAACGTAAAAATTGGCACATCTGTACCTTTTTTCGTGCGCGTTTATCTTCCACAGGATAATTGTATTTTATTTGGGAGAAGAGAGCCCCAAAAGAACACGATCGAGCGAATGTCCATCAATTTGGGTTTTGTACACACGATAAAGATAGTAATTTGCCTAAGAAAGAGAGAGAGAAGTGGAATGCATAGAGAATGAGAGAGTAAAGAAGGGATGTTAAAGGTGCAGCAGGTGTAAAATTCCAAAATTCGATTTACTGCAATCATTTTGTTGCACACACGAGAAAATTCAATGGGGACGGTGTGCGAGGGTATATAATTCTTTTTTTTTATCAAATCTATAACCCTCATCATCAGTCTTTGTCCCTGAGCAAGAGAGAATTTTTATTTCGAACCCTCTTTTTTGAATCCTTTTGCAGAGATGGCGATTTATCTCGAAATACCTGCACACTTGCCATGGCGGTTTTTAAAATAGGACGTTTATAAAAGGGTGAAAAATGCGCCACAGATTCTCAAAAGGTTAAGCTTATTTTGTAGAAATATATCCTAAATATTATCGAAATTAGCTCAGACTCAAACCTTCGAAAAACATTATAACGAATTTTATTTGATTTTCGAAAAATTCTTTTGTAAATTCGCAGAATTGAAGACAATTTACCCTCTAAAGTTTAAACAATCACCCATGAGAGCTTTCTTAATTAAGATATCCGCCAGAATATATTCTCAGAGCACTCAGTCTGAACAAATAGGTTCTTCTTTTGCAATTTGCTGATGTCAGTGGCCAAAATGTGCAAATCGTTTTTCATAAAGTCGAACAAATACACACACATACACACTCAAATATAAATCTCTGTGAGATTTCCGCTTGGAAGTTCCAAGAAGATGATTTATTGGCTGGAAAAGCTGAAAACTAACAGAGGATAACAAAAAAAAAATGTGTCCAAAGTTATACAAGAAAACAGAGCCAGGAAGTTATGACGAGAGATCTTGAAGAATCACAATGCCGTAAATTATCCTTTTTGCATGTCCTCACGCTATGATGCAAGAGGGAGGAGTAGAAACACGTCGAACGAAGAATTCTAGTTATCCTTAAGCATTTTGAATCGATATTTCCTTTACCTCGACCGTGCGTCATGGGAAATTAAAAGGAAAAAAAGAATGTGGAACATTTTATTTCAAGGATATTGACTTCCTCTCTGCTTTCTCTCAAGGGATCTAATCAAATTATTCGGTCTTTTTATTATAGGGAAGAATATTTTTTTTTCTCTCTCTTGGGATAATGAAGGGAAACATGTGGTTTCCTGGAACCACAAGAGAGCACTTGTTATCTTTTGGAAATTTTGTGAGAAAAGATATACCCTAAGTGGTAATGGGAATATTAATTACAGCTTTAAACTCTACAAGTTTATATTAGCTTCGACACATCCAGATAATTGATATCAATCTTCATCGATAAACGCTTTAATTAAATTAACATGATTTGCCATTTTCTCGTGAGAAATTACTTTTTCTTTTAGTCTCTTTGGAATTGAGAGATTATCTAGGGGAAAATATCTCGAAGTAGGTACTTTATTTGCAACTTTTCTCGCCTAGAAATGCCCAGACCAGAAGATTTTATTCAGATGTTATGGTGCTGTCACACGGTAATAGCTCTGAAATAAGTTTAAAGCCATTTAAACACATTTTCCAGTAGACGAATAAAATTTTACCATATTTTAAGATTTTTTTAATCAAGAGCTTTGAAATACTAAAATTAAATGCTCAAAGGCTTCTGATTTCAACTGGTTAACAGAACTATTTTATAAATGTGTAACAGCAGCTCTATGGCATTTTAAAAGGGGTTTTATTCTGGAATCCAAGAACTTATTGAATCAAGGATTTATTTTGCAAAGTACTGTTTTCGGGAAATTTTGAAATGGGGTTTAGATAGCGGGTATTCCAATTGCAGTTTATTGACTAAAAATTATCCAGTTTTGTTAGGTTAAAGTCGTTAAAGTATAAATTATTTTTTTTTATACAAAACAGCAACAACACTTTTATTCTACCTGCCGATTTTGATACCTAAAATTCATTAGATATTTCCCCCGTGGCGAAAGATTTTCTAATCCTGACGTGGAGGGAAGAACACTCACAACTTAATGAGTTATCCTTGTGAAGTGCTTTGAGAGAAGCGACCTTTCCTAAAAGTCGTGATAAAATATTGATTTTGTCTAAGAATAGCCATGAATGTTGTTGACTCATCTCATCATTAAATCCTTTTTCCCTTTTACATTCCTTGTCAACTCTAAAATCCCATATTATAGATCGATAAAAACAGCTCCACTCAAAAACATTGGATGAAAATACACAGAAAACTTGTTTGGATCAACAAAAGATGCATTAGATTCTTAAGGCGGCCAATTTTTTTTATGTTAAATTTTAGCACCAAATTACAAAACTTGACAAATTTAATAATTCAGGTAATCTTTGGTAAAATATACGTTGAATTTCGTTTGATTCCAACTAAACTTTGTTCTAGTAATCAGTTTTAATTAACAAAAGTTTTGTTGACTTGACAAAAGTTTACTGTAGCATCTAAAAACCGTTTGATTTTCAAAATTTCGTTTATTAAAACAAAGCCAAACACCTGGGAAAATTGATTGAAATGAACTTTTTATGAATCAACCGAGATTCTTTGTAGATAATATCAGGGAATTTCAATCAGTGCTTGCATATGAATTTGGAACCATTATATCAAATCCTTTTTCCCTCCTCCATTCCTTGTCGTCAAGACAAATATCCAAACAGGCTTATAAAGAAATTGCGCTTGAATGGAAGTTAAAACAAAACAGAATTAATAAATAAAATGTCTTTATTCCTTTTTTGCTTTCAGTTATCCGTTTAATGATTCTGAGCACGCATCGCTCTTTGCCAAAATATCACGGGGCCACTTCCAGGTGCCTGAGTGTCTCACGTCCAAGGCGCGCTGCATGATCCGGGCGTTGCTCCGACGGGATCCGGAGGAGAGAATAACGTCCGAAGACATTCTCTACCATCCCTGGTTGCTTCACGAAGACAACAGGGAGTCGAGTCGGACCACTGGTGATCAATGCGTGCCGGAGATTGATGAATCCGGTGATGAGGACGATGATAAGTGAGAACTGAAAGGGAGGAGGAGGGAGATGTGAAATGTGGAGCAGAGACAGATTTTCTTTCAGTAGATTATCAACAGCTTTATCAGTTTATTAATGCAAAAAGGAAAAGAAAAAAAAAAAACAAGAGAAGTGAAAATGAAAACATAACACAAGATTTTGTGGAAGAAGCAGAAAGGAATATTATCTCTCGATTTTCAAGAGGAACAACAACTTGCGAATTGTTAATTGTTACATTTTTTTTTTAATTTAAAAGAAAAACTATCTTATTTAGTTCTGCCACAAGAAAAAGAAACGATTTTATATTTTACTTTGTAATTTAATTGCGGAGAGAGAGAGAGAAATAATGTGAGGAGTTTTTTTTTTTAATTTTAACTATTGAATTGTGATTTTTCTCCATAATTTAACACTTTTTTTTAATAATTTATACGCAATGAAATTATTGAGAGAATAATGCGATAAAAGAAATGAATTATGGAAATGCAAATAGGAGAAATATGAAATGCCATGAAATTTTAAGTAGAATCACCCCCAAGATATAATATTGTGAAATTTCCAATGAAATATAATAATGTTTTATTTAGACTATTTTTTGCAAATTGGAATAAAAGGCAAAAACAAAAATTTTATACCAGAAAACACTTCTCAATGGAGAGAAAGATTTTTTTTATTTACAGATTATAAAGGTAAAAAAAAGAAGAAAACACGCAAAAAGCTGAAATAATGAAAGAGAAAATGCGAAAAATGTGCAATTTTTAAATCTATCACATTTATTCTGATCACAATTTTAGTGCTAATTTCAAACGTGAGAAATGATGAAAAACAAAAATAATTTTATAGAGCATAAAACAAAAAAAATAGATGGAAAAATCAACTTTTAGTGGAATTTTTACCAATTTTTCGCCATCATCCAATAAAAAACTCAGATTAAAATATTATCCCTGCAATTTCTCTGTCAGATGATGTTTAAGGAGCCCCCAATTATTGAAATCAAACTCGATGTAACTTTTAAGACAATGTGATGGAAAATTTTGAAATTTACAAAAGAGAGCTGTAACCCTCGGAGAAACTGCAAACTTGCAGATGGGTTAACTTTTTCTTATATATTTTAAAACATTTTGTTTTAAATGGAATCAGAGAATGAAATACAAATTTTACTTGTATAGAAATTTTTATTCTGTAAATGAAGATAGAAATTTTACGTTTAACTTAAAAGAAATGAAAAAAAGATGGATAAAACATTTAATTTTTAGATAAAATGGACTTTTTAAATGTAAGGAAATAAATTTAAAATAAAAAACAAGTGGTTTGTAATTTTAATGTCATAACATTTCAGTGTCATGTAATTTATAACAATATATGCCTAATATTCTTCCTCTATCGAACAGAAAAAAATAAAGAAATGTTGAGAAAATTTAAGAAAATGCGTATTTATTGGTTAAAAATTTGGAAATTTTCAAACTTGAAGACTTTTCCAATGGATGTTCTGTAGACATTTCTGCAAACAGGCGAATATTTTTATTGGTTGCGTAAGTGTTTCTTGACAAAAGTTCAAAAATACTGAAAAAGAATCAAATTTTCAAATTCACCCGGAACTTCCGAAGACATATCCACAGACAGGCGATTATTTCCTCTCCCACAGAAATTTCATGAAACATTCCCCCCACCAAATTGCTGACGAGAGTTTTATTGGGTTGAAAAATCTTGACATTTCTCCCGTTTCTCTCATGTTTTTGTTTTTTGTGTAAAAATCCTCAATTTCACTGGAAAATCTGCATTTCCTTGAGGCCAAAGTGATCTAAGGTGTGCATAAAAATGCCTATAGTGAGATTGGAGTTGTTCTCCGTGAAGCAGCGAGTCTTCCTGGTGAAGCACTTCTACCAGAGCTTCGGGGACTACAGACTCGTGAAGAGTGACTACGAGGCATTCTATGGAGCCACCCCGATGTGCCAAGTCTCCGATGCGGCAATCTCTGAGCTCATTGAACTGTTTGAGGACACCGGGAGTGTCTTGAAGTCCACACGAGTGACTCCTCAGGAAGTCCCAAAAGAACAAGTCAAGAAGACGGAAGTGAAGAAGCTTTCCAGTGCGCCGCCTAAAATAGAACATTTGGAACACAAGCAAGAGGCCCCTCGGGAGAAAGTCCCGAAAAAAGTGAAGGGAACATTCAGGGAAGATCCTCTTCAGAATTTGGACTGCTTCGCAAAGCAGGAGGTGGAAGTGGGTGAAGTCTCAGAGAGTCAGGAAGATTATAAGGTTCCGCAAATCAAGGAGGAATATCTTGAAGAAACCTATGAGGAGGAAATGAACGAATGTGGATATCAGGATGAATATTATCAATCAGACGAAGCTGAAGAAGTCAATGCAAATGTTCAGAGCGAATCCACCTCAAAAGATGCCCCAAAAGAGGTAAGATCCATATCAGCAGAAATTTTTAAAGTAATTTGAATATAAAATTATTATATAAAACTTCCAATTTTCTCCCTTCCAGTCTCATTCTCAGAAAATAAAAGTAATCCGCGTGAATAAACTCCTCGAGGAGACAATTATCTACACAGACGACGATAATCCCCCCGAACAAGACTCCCCAGACTCATCCTCCGACAAGGTGACTTGTATGAAATGCGACAAGAGATGTAAAACCCTGAAAGGGCACAAGTGCTTCCTGCTCGCCTGCACCTACTGTCGCATGAAGTTCCCCCGCAAAGATCTGCAGAAGCACATGAAGCGCAATCATCGCAACAAGAAACTGCATAAATGTGAATTCTGCGAGAAGCTCTTCCTCCGCCGGGATGACTTGCAGAGCCACCGGAGGACTCACACCAAAGAGAAACCGTTCGTGTGCAGAGTTGAGGGATGCGAGGAGAGATTTCAGTGGCGAACGGCTTTGAAGAGGCACGAAATGGCGGTTCATGTGAAGGACAGCACAGAAATGTTCAATTGCAGCTTCTGTCCGGCGGCTTTTCGTCTCAAAGAGTATGTGTTGAATCACATGAAGCAATGGCATGACTACAAGGAGCAAGGAGGTAAGAATCTCCTTAACTTTTCATAGAAAGACTTTAGTATCGCGTTTGGAAGTCATTTTACTCGTCTAGGGATTTTAACCCATTTTACTACTGTAACCAAAAAATCAACTTCAGAGAAATCAAATAATTTTAATTGATAACTGTTATTTGTGGAATGATGATTATTTTCTAGATGGCTTTTAAAACCAATTTGGTAGTAAATGGGTTAAGACAAATTGGTTATCCCGAAATAAGCTGTAGAAATTTTTGAGACAATTTCGTAAGGGATTCGATATATTAGATTGACATTGAAAAAGATATCGAATTGCTCAAAGAGTTTTATCTTATCGACTGAATTTGAAATTCCAAACTTAAATTAGAGGCTATTAAGAGGTAATTCGTTACATTTAATTTAATTTTCGATTATGGACGTGAAAGAAATTCTCCATTATCGAGGATCAAACCCGAGTTTCTCCCAAGTCTGGTGAATCGTATTCTGATTGTGAAAATTTGAATTTAATCATCCGTTGGAGACGTTGATTTTTAGATTTTTTCATCCTTTTCGTTTTACTGATAAAACGTTTTCTAACGCAATTAAACGCGAATAAACGCCGTTGAAACGCTTTCCAACGGTTTAACAAGGAAAACTGTTTAAAAAAACCCATTGAATCAGGATGTGCTCCTGCTAATCCCAATACTCGAACATGTTTCGAAATATTTGAATGAATTAAACGCACAAAATTCCCTTGTCGTGTGGGTCTGGAAGTTCTGGGATGAAGCAACGGAAAATACCTGAGCCAATACGTCCGGAAACTCTGGGCTGAAGGTCTTGCAATTTTTCTCTAGCCAAATAGCCTGGAAGTTGTGAAAGGAATCGGTGGGAAATCTTTATTTAGAATCGTAACTCTCCAGCTAACGCGGGAGAAATCACTAGTAATCCGGATTCTTCTAGTCTAGAGATAATCCCTGATCAGGAAGCTATCTGGGCATGTGTTCCTTGATGTCTGGCCAGAAGCTTGGTATGATCAGC
>CAKKOB020000338.1:0-24112 GCA_918844115.2 Phlebotomus perniciosus | reverse complement strand
TATTTAGAATCGTAACTCTCCAGCTAACGCGGGAGAAATCACTAGTAATCCGGATTCTTCTAGTCTAGAGATAATCCCTGATCAGGAAGCTATCTGGGCATGTGTTCCTTGATGTCTGGCCAGAAGCTTGGTATGATCAGCAAGATTTCTGCGGCACTTCATAAATTTCCTGCGCTCATAAATTCGAGCGTAAAGGCGTGCATACACTTCGATAGACTTGCGTTTGGCAAAGGAATTTCCTTAGAAAGTTGTTCTGGTGCTTAGGCTAAGTGCGATCCGAACAGACTACAGTAAAAGTCCCGTTTTAGACGCTATATCTTCTAGGCTAAGCGCGCATTACTTGGGCTTAGCCGAGAGAAGACTTAGCCAGTTTATAGCCAATGGTAGTTCGTAGACACTATTAACGCGGCTTAGCATTCAGAAAATAGCAATTTTGATTATTGCCGCATTGAAATTGTCATTGATCGAACTGTCTTCGGCTATAGCTAAATCTTATCTTGGCTTAGCCCAAGTGTATGCGCGCTATAAGGGGTTCGGGTTCGATCCCCGGTAATGAGGGACTTTTTGCACGCCCATTAGCCATTAATAATGTAACTCATTTTAACCAAATCTTATTTTTTATCTAAAAAAAAAAAACATTTAATTATATGGAAAAACGGGAGAAAAATCCAGAATTTTATAAGATTTTAATATAATCTCAATCGCATTTAAAACAACTTTAAATGAAATTTATTGATCTTTTTTCACTTGAAGAGATTTATCTAAAGATTTTTGTGAAGATTTAAGGAACTGAAAGGAGCCTCTAAGATCCTTTAGATGACTTCATGGGATTTCACTTAATTTAAGTTAAGATATCTGTGATTGCGAACGTCTTGATATCATCTTTCAAGAAGGTTATCTACCTTGCCCTTTAAAAGGCAAGATAAGATTAGGAAAAAAAATAAAGAGTTTGCATAAATGGGCTCAATTTGGAGGCCTGGATGCAGTTAGTTTCGTAAATAAACTGCCTCCCACTAAATTTTATCTTTTCTAAACATGTTTTCCAGTCAGTGCAAATAAAGTGGATTTAATTTTTAGTCATTAAAACGAGATATCGTATTCAGGGGAACATACTCTTCTATCTATTTCTTTTCATTTCTAGACAAGGATAGAAGTTCAGATGGAGGAGCGACGGAAAGTCCTGAGAAGAGATCCAAAAAGAAATGGAAAGTCTGTCCAAATTGCCGGGAGAGATTTAACGACGCCAAAGTCCACAGATGCAATGAAGAGGAGCCAGAAGTCGTTAACCAGGAAGACAACACTGCTTTCCTTGCTGGACGCAGTCAAAACACCTGCGAAGTCTGTCAAATGTATTTCAATCGAGAGGAAGATCTGCAGCAACATCGCATGTCGATCCATTCAAAGCCCCGACCATTTATTTGTGGCTTTCAGGGATGTGGGAAGTCCTTCTGCTGGCGTCAATCCCTGAGGCGACATGAACACACCCATAAGGAGGATTGGAATAGATTCAAATGCGATTACTGCTACTACTTCAGTCACAGTCAAGAGTTTCTGGCCAGGCACATGGTGAAGGTTCATAGGATACCAGAGTCTGCCATGGAGGAGCTTCAGCAGAGCACTTCTAGGGCGGATGAGGGTGTCCAGAAGTTTGAAATTGAGTCAGAAGATGAAATTGAAGAGATTCCTGAGCACAAGATCTGTGAGAATTGCAATGAAGAGATCCAGGAGGGACATTCGTGTGATCTCATCTGTGTTCACTGTCAGGAGAGATTTCCCAAGGATGAACTCGTGCGTCACATCATGACGCAACACGGACGACCAAAGCACTTTTGTCAGGTTTGTGGGAAATCCTTTAGGCGATTGCAGAACTTCCATAATCATCAGAAAGTTCACATTCAGCAACAGAAGCTCTTCGTCTGCGGGACTTGCGGGAAGGCTTGCGTGAGGAAGTATGATCTCAAGAGTCATGAGAAAGTTCACACCAAGGAGAGACCTTATGTGTGTCAAATAGATGCTTGTCGGAGGAGCTTCGCGTGGCTTCAGTCGCTGCGACGTCATGAGCGACTCCATGCGAAGAAGAAGGCGAGATTTCCATGCAAAATGTGCAAAAGGTATTTCCCGGTGAAAACACAAATGGTGGCGCATCTCATGAAGAATCATCAGTGTGGACTTTGCAGGGAATTGTACAAGTCCAGGAAGGAGTTGTTGAGGCATCAGGAGAGTCACAGAGCTGGAACATCCAGTGGAGGAAGGAATCCACTAGAGTTGGCAGACGTTATGTAAAAATTTGTGTTTTATATGTATTGTGGAATATGAATTAAATTCTAAAAATCATTGATGGATGGAGATATCTTTGAAATAAATCATCTTACCTCTAATTATCGCTTAAGAATTATATTTATGCTCTGAAATTGTTCCATGAAGTAAAGGGTTGAGTTGCTCAAACATTGCTAAATTGCAAATGGGATCATGAAAAACAAACTGAAATCCCATATGTAAAACTTTTTCATATTTTCTTTATTTAGTGCCCGGATTTTATTTAAATTTCACGAAATTTCATAAAATCTACAAGAGATTTACTTTTGTGAACAGTTGATATTCAAATCGTTCAAATCATAGCGAATGGTACCAGATACTACCACTAGTGGCGCTGGAGAAGCGCAATTAACACAAACCCCTATAATAAACTCATTGGAAAATCGGGAAAATCTATAAAATTTTCAGCAGATTGATGGCCAAATTTTCAAAGAATATCTCTTAAAATTTATTCAAAGATCCCCTAAACTTCTCTTTGAAAAACTTGGGATCGTGTTTGGGAGTCATTTCTCTCACATTTTTAAGAATTTTAAAACAATTATCCCGAAATAGAAGTTTTTACACAATTTCATAGAGAATTCGATTCGTATCGTTATTGAGCGAAAGGGGATTAATCGCTGAAAAAATAAGATATTATAATTATTCTCTGGAAAAATTAATGAAATTGCTCATAAAAGATTTTTATTTTCTTCTGAACTTCCACTTGATTTGTAAATTGTTGGATTATGGACGTGAAAAAAATTCTCATTTACCGGGGATCGAACCCAAGTCTCTCCATGTTCGATGAATTGTTTTCTGATCGTGAATAACAATTCATTCGCACATTAATGTGTTCGGGTTCGATCCCCAGAAAAGAGAAACTTTTTGCACGCTTATAAGCCATTAATCTTAAAAAGATATTGTTTCATGGGTTTTATGGCGCAAGCGCATGGCACCACGAGAGAGATTTAATCCACGAGCCTGCGATAGATGGAGCCCATGGGATGAGGAGATTCACGACAAATTGATCCGCTATCGAGCCGCATCGAGAAGCTGATGATCCCAATTTTCCGGCTCGGGATCAACGAAGCCATGCGTCATGTATTCGAGCAGAAAGTCCTCCCGATCGTACAAAAGTCGCCTGAGATTCTCATAATCCAACTCCTTGGTGCCCCCATACTCTAAGGGCAGAGTCTCTGGCGCGATAAACTTGTGCAGCGACGGCCAGTTGTCGTAGTGGAAGAACACGCGCTCGCGTGTCTCAGGTGACATGAATTGGAATATCACGGGCAGGATCACCTTCATGAGCCCAGAGGAGTTCACCACGTGGTAGTAGATGGCCAAGGGAGCCACATCGGCCTTCCTGGTCATCACACTGGAGTGCTTCGGTGTGAGCCACTTCAGCAATGAGAGAGGCATTCTGGAAAAAAATCACAAATTGTAACTGTAGGAATTTTTAAAATTAAAAATGTGAGTGCCAAGTGGGCGGAGTACCCCGACACGTTAAATAAATAAATATAAATAGCAAAGAAAATCGGAATTTTCAATAAATAATATCGTCTTGCTAAAAAGAAATGTTCCAGCAAAGTTCACATAAAAAAATAAAAATACTGCATTCTAATTCAGTTTTTATGAATAAAAATAACATCAGCGCATCTAGCGGTCATAGAATGAATTTTGCTAATTTGGACAATGAAAAGGATGTATTAGCCTTCGATTTAAAAAAAAATCAAAATCGATTCACAAGCTCCGCTGAAATTGAAATTTTTAGCCAAGTCAAAAATCAAGCGACATGATCATGAAGCTTCCATAAGATGAAACATATCGAGAATTTAATAAGCTTTCGATCAAATACCGTTTTATTCAAATCGGTATAAAAATTTTCCGAAAGTTCTTGTGTTAGATTGATTTTGCTCGAAAATAGGGACGAAAATAGGGAAACTTTGAATGAAAGGCACCTAAAGAGAGCGGAAGACGCTATCCCCTATCTATAATATTGTGTACATTACTTCAATCGACCCTTTCATACATCGTCCCAAGATCGTCCCACTAGCGCTTCATTTTAGTTATGAAAAAACCGAAAATATCCGAAAAATAGGTAAATTTGTATGAGAGGTACCAATAGGGGATGGCGGGGGAATTCTCTTCGTCCCAAAGTTATAAATCATCCTTATCATTCTCATCATACATCGCGACCAGCTAGTGCTTCATCTTGATGGTCAAAAAGTCAAAAATGTCGAAAAAAGTGGTAAATTCGTATGGGAGGTACCTAATAGGGGAGGTGGGGGAAGTTTTCATATAGTCTATGTCCCAACTAAGTAGGCTCTTTATGTCCATACCGAATTTCAGCTAGATCGGTTCAACAGTTTGGCCGTGTTAAGTAAAATTTGAATATTCTTTAGAGATGGAAGCTTATTTGGGACGGTATAGGGGAAGGGCGAGTAAGTTCATGCACTACAATGATACCTGATAATCTCCTAGTATATTAGGTTCTGCAATTTTTAATATACTGCACACACACAACACAGTGAACATGGCATCTATGTTGTGAGAAATATTGATTGAAAGATTTCGAATAATTATAACTGGAATCGATTTAATCCTCAGAAATTCTTTATGATTTATTTGATGTTTCTCGATTTCTCATTGTTTAGTCAAATCATTTTTCTCACAAACATACGTTCTTTTTTATCCTGTAAACTCTGAATCCGGATCAAGATGGAATGCCAATGATTAAAGAAAATCTTGCGAGAATTTTTCCGGGTACAATTTACTATTAATTGCATAGATCTCAATGTAACGGAACTTCCACGTACAATACATGCAAAGGTATTAATCATTAAGCGAAAATTCAATGAATGAAATATACTTCAATCAAAAAACCTTCAACAGATTATAACTCATCACATTTTATCCACTAATTTCGTGTCCCGATAAATCAACTGAAGTGTTACATGTCATGATAATTAGACGTGATGCGCTGGTATTGCGGAATTTCTATATGAAAGTGAGTAATTTTTGCGTGGTGTTATCCAGCAAACAGGCATAGGGGACAGCAGGTCAGTGCAAACATTTTTTTTCTTTTTATAGACATGTTTTTTTGGGAGCTGACGAGACCAAACTGATAGATTAAATTTATAAGCTATTAAGTCAGTTGAAGAAAAATTTTCAAATTCCGCTGCCCCACTCTCCCCTATTTGTGAGAATCGTGGCAGGTTAACTTAGATATGCATATATAATTTACCCTTTCACGTCCATAATAACCGACACGCCGTTCTTCTGTGTTTCGGGCTCATCGAGAACACACTCAAACCACATATCATCCAAATGAGACACCTCGTAGATACTCCTCGCCATCAAGTATCGCGCTGAGTGTGGAAAGAGACAGAGAAATTAATGTAGAAAAAAATGCCACCTTCAGCATATTTGCACTGGAGACTCACCAATTCGACAAATGTACACTCTACGTCCATTTCGATCCCGTTGGTCCAGCATCACCAGGCAGTTGCTCTTGATGAAATTCTCATAATCCGATAGAGGCCCGAATGGGCAGTACTTTGAGTTTTCCTTGCGAAATTTGTAAAAGGTCAGCATCTTGTCGAAGGCCTTATCCACATTCCACCCACTCCAGTTGAGAAAGCGCGCCAGAAAGTTATCATCCATCCGGATCAGCAAGAGAGGATATGCTAAAAGGGAAGATTTCAATTGTAAAAAAAAATCCAGCGGTAAAGTCAAAAAATGATCTCACTTTTCACCAATCTCCTCATATGATCGATACACTCGAGCTCAAAGCGCGAAAAAGGAACATCGAAGCACATCCCATTGATATCACTCCGTCCCTTCATCGGCCTTAATCGATTTTCCTGCATTTCCTGTTTGATTTTTCCCCACTTGTCACAGCCACGAAATCGCAAACTCTAACGATCACGATGAGATATTCTTGCACACTGTCAGCGATCACCTGGCGATCGCGACACGGAACAGGTGAGCGAACAGTAGCAAAAAAAGGCACGATTTTACTCTCAAACGGCGAGAAAGAGACGGAATCAGTGAAATCATTCAGATTGAGAATCTTATTGACGCGGCAATATGTTCTCAACCTGTTCTCTATGGCGTATTAAGTCCGAAGGACTCTGCCACGATCATGATCGCTTCAACGTGGAATTGAAGTAAATTGATATCGGGGAAAATACAGTGCATTTTTGTAAATCTCAGATATTTTCACTCACTATCTCTCTCAGTCGCACCGCAATTACGGCCCCAACTTTGTACTTGGGTCTCTTCAGGTTGAGAAATTGCTAATTGTGTGGTTTGTGTTTACAGTGCGGCGAGATGGGGAGATTAAAATGAGCAAGTGCTTGTTTGATTAAGGCTCATTTGAATAAATTTACTTCGAATTTTGTGAGATTTTTATGCCGTTTCATTATTTAATGATCCATGATGCGCTCCTCCCACTCTCAAGTGCGATATGTTGAAATATGCTAATTTTCGCGAAAATAGTTCAACGTGTTTGTAGGTATCAAATTCTCTAATATGCAAATTGTGTTGCTTTCCAGGGAATTCGCATTGGGTTATTATGATTATGTCTTTATAAATAATATAATTTGCGCTACTCTGAAAGAAATCAGTTGTTAAATTTTGTAAACTATTGTAAAAGTTTGTTATTTCAAATTTTTATTTCAAAAAGGAATTTGTTAATTTCTATAGACAGTAACAAATTTATTTGCAAAAGTTTCTAAAATTTAATGCAATACAAACATTACAAAAGATTACAAAATATTAACAAAACTATTGTTATTTCCTCAATGACAAACCTAAAAACAAACAAAATTTGTAAATAATATGTATGTAAAGTTTGTTCAGCTAAGATGGCGTCTGGCAATTCTTTTTAATTCAGTGAAACGGACTGGAAAATAAAAATTTATGAAAAAATTAAGCACATTTTTATTCAAAATTATAGAAAAATACATAACTTTAATGAGCAATAAAATACCAAACAATTTACAAAAGCAAAGTTTTACAAAAAATGTTAACTCATGTTATTATTTTACAAAAATGTTTAATGAAAATAACAAATTTTAACAAAAATATTGAGTGAAGGCACTTTTACAAAACTTTTGTTAATTTTGTATGAAAGATGACAGATTTTTACAAACATTTTAACAAACAATTTCTTTCGGAGTATGAAGTTCTAATGAATCATTTCTTTGAATTGAATATCAATTTTCTTTAATTAAAAAAACATTTAAAAAATCATAGTTGGAAAGACAATTTTTAAAGGCTAAAAAAATTCCGAAAGCTTTCATGAAAGTTTGGAAATTTCTTTTAAAGCTCTAGGTATCAACATTTTGAAAATCTTAGTAATTTTTTTTAAATTATTTTGAGCTCTCTAAATCTAATTTATTTGCGAAAGCTCACAAACTTATACCTGTTAAAAATATCAAAAGCTCCTGAAATTGATTAATAGGCTGAATACAAAATTTGCTGAATCTCCTAAATTAGCTTGCTAAAGCTCCTGATCTTTAATGCTTTTTGACTAAAAGCTTAAGTTATATCTTTTAGCACGTCCCATATATTATACTCCCAAATATACTTGCGCATTTCCAATTAAGTGTACAGTACTTAATTACTTCTGAGCATAATATCTTCCCCTTGGCGAATAGCAATATATGTAACTTGTAAACAATTCATATTAAATGGAATTCATATACATATGTGTCAAGAGATTTCTGACCAAAAAGTATCACTCAGCATATTATTATATTTAAAACGATAGCAAAACGAAAAAAGAATTGATTGATAACGTGAAAGTAAACATTCTGCATAGTTTATGTTTCTAAGGCAAGTTCTTATGATTCTCTGTTACTTATATTTGCTACACAATTGAATTTGAGTTGAGAATCTTAAGATCATCTTAAGATCGGCTTAAGATAAAACTTGCACTAATCGATCTGAAATTTGGGAAGGGGAGCATCATATGTAGACATTGAATGAATATACTGTTTGATATATAAAAAAATTTCTTCGCAAAGTTTGCAGATAAAACTGAATTCGCCACAAATAAAACTCACCTCCAATTCAACCTGATCTATTTGTCATCAGATAAGATGTTTCTCATGGTACACATTAGCTTGGATTATGCCATCACGAAACAACTCTCACAAATTTTGTAAAGAAAGTTATTATGCGGGAAAAAGACTAAAAAGAAATATCTTACCGAATAAACTCTTTCAACGACCATTTTTCCTTCTTGCAAACAGAAAGACATAAGAGAGAGAGAGCAAAATAATCTACAGATAAATCCACCAGTAGAAGGTGTTTAGGGAACACTTGTGTTGAGGTAAATAGCAAATGGACTTTATTGTGCAAAAAAATCCTCAAATATTTTTAACCCAATCCCTTTCGAATGCTTTTACGAACACTTGTTATCCCAATTTTCTGGTTCAGGATCCACAAATCCATAAGTCATACTCTCGAGGATTTTGTCCACATTCTTGTAGATTTTGTCCTTTAGCTTTTCGGGATCCAGATGTTTTACACTCCCCCCATACTCTTCCGGTAGGACCTCCTTCCCGATCCATTGATGCAGAGATTCCCAGTTGCTGTAGTGAAAATGAACAGTATCCTTTGTCTCGTCAGAGAGAAAGGGAAACACCAGTTTAACTGCCATATTCATGGCTTTGGAGGAATTCACGATATGATATGTGATATCTATGGGGGCTATTTCTGATTTCTGAGACATTATTCTCGAGTGCTTCGGCGTAATCCAGGACACCAGTCGCAGAGGAACACTATGAAAAGTGAACAGAAGGATTTATTTGTATCCAATTATGAGACTTATTATAAGGATTCCCTTACTCTTTGGCATCAATTAAAACAGATACACCATTCTTAATCGCATTTGGATCGTCAATTATTGGCGTGAGCCACACATCATCTAATTGAGCTATCTCATAAACGTTATTTGCGTGTATGTATCGACCTGAAAGATAATGGATGGGAAATCGTTCTGACAAAAACCGATTTATTGCATCACTCAATTCTCAAAATTCTTATCAACAATTCAATAAAAGTGACTAGTAGTGAATTTCTTTGAATGATTCAAGGCAAAAGGGGGAAATATTTTGGTTAAAAAGATGTGCAATTTCAATTTCCTGAAAGGAGTTTTCTCAGAATTTTAATAAAAAATTGGAAAAATCTTTTAAATATTGCCAAGGAAATATTACGCAATAACTCAAAAATTTCTCCAGAGTAAAAACAATGAATAAAGCTTTACTTACTTGTAGAAAAAAAAGCTTTACATAGGTAATTAGTAATTTCTTAAAAAGCTCTACAAAATTTAAAATCAAGAAGCTCTAAATAAGCTATCAAAGTTTACAAACTTGAGGCGAATTCACATTATCAAATTAGATTCAAATATTTCCACGAAATTTATCTTTTTAAGACAGAAACAAGCCTTCTGCTTAGGGTTTAACCCGAAGATTTAAGCCAGCTTTAAGCTCTAAGTTAGCTTTGTGGAACAATTAACCCTATCGACGGTATTGACGGCAAAAATGCCATACCCAACTATAGGCAGTAGGGCGGTCCCGGCTCACCGGGGTAAAAGTCACGTGAAGATAAGCTCGAACGTTCCACAAATTGAATAGATGATGTTTGTCGCGTAGAGCTTTTAGTTGAAGCAGTACACACGAGCGTAACACTATTAGAGTGACTTTGGGTGTCCACGGAAGTCTCTAGATGGAAAAGAACGCTCTTTCAAATCTTCCACGAAGTTAAGTATTTTCAAGTTAAGTATTGGAAGTGATTCCACAGCTTCAAGCTTAAATCCAGTGGCAAGTTTAAAGCCTGCTTTGAGCTGTCAGCTTTAAACTTAAAGGCGGCCTTAAGCTTAAAGCTTTAACTTGAAGTTAAAAGTCAGTCTCAAGCTTTAAGCCAGATTCAAGTTTAAAATCAGCTTTAAGCTTAAGCTAAAAACTTTAAGGTTTAAGTCAGTTTCAAGCTTAGGTAATGCCACTCTCGAGCTTCAAGCAAAGTTTAAAAGAAAGTAAATTTTTTGTTTGTTGATTTGTTTAGTTTTTAAAGTATTTTGATGAGTAATTTTGATAGTGCTGCCTTCTAAGCCATAGAGTTCTCACCCAAGAACTCTTTAAATTTTTCAAAATGCTCGTTAAAATTCTGTTGAAGCCTCGGTTGAAGCTCAGAAAGTTCCCAAAAGTCCCAAAAAGTTCTTGTTCTTCATTTGATTCCAAAGATAAATTTAACCAAAATCTTTAAAAATTGTCTAACTAAATATTCTCGCTCCTTTCCATCAAAAAATTCATCATTTCTGACCATTGTATCTCCCCCTTGGCTTCAATGAAAACTCACCAACTTTTACAACATAAACCCATCTTCCGTAGCGATCGGGTCTCTCCAGCAGGTATTTACAATTTGCCCGAATTAGCTTCTCAAGGAGATCAATTGGACCGAAGAGGAAGTACTTTGGATTGTCTTTCTGCAAATGATTGCCCAAAATTAATTTCAATAAAAAATTCTGCATTTTTTTTAAACTGTTTGCATTACTCGAAATTTAAAATAAGCATGCATTCGTTTAAAAGTCTCATCAACGTTCCAATTCGTGAGGCAGAGGAACTTGTATAGGAATTCATTGTCATGACGAATTACGAGCAGAGGGCAATCTGAAATAAAATTGATAAGAAAACGTTAGAAGATTTGTCAACAGACTCGGAAAAACATTGCCATTTTTCTTTGTGTCGCTCTTAAACCTTGGAGCATTAATCTCAGCTCATCCAAGCATTTTAATTGATCCACACTCAGCGATATCGTTCTTTCCAGCATCTTTCCAGTCTCACACAGAAATCACATTAACACAATTTATCAAGAGGGGGAGAATATAAGGAAGACGGAAGCACCGCACTTTACTGAGCTGACCAAAGGACACCACACTTCTTGCAAGTTTTCACCCCACTCCCACACCGCGATAAATCACTTCCTCAACTGCCAAAGAGACTCCCCAGCTAGAGTTCACAAGCGCACATTTCACGAGGACTGTGACTTTGTGACTAATCCGCGGACGACTGAGCTGGTGAATTGACGCTGATCGACCAGCAGGAAAATTTTCCCGCCTTTTTCCCACGCGGATTAATCTCTCTTTCTCTCACTGTATAATTCAATTCAATAGAATTTTTAATTAAAACTCTATTACTTTAAGATTAACAATTTATCAGATGTTATTTAGTTGTTGCACTGCGAGAGCAATTTCCCAAGTGTTCAGTGAGACTTGTCTCTAAATGGGAGATGTTAAAACTTTTATGAGTTTTTATCGTTTTTATAAATATCAAAGAATTAGGGGAGAGCGGGGCAACCATACAGGGCTGTTTTTTGTGAAATATATTTTACCTCATTAGTTCGTAGAAGGATTTTAGAGCACAATTTATACATTTTAGAGTTCAGTGGAGCTTAATCTCCGGAAAAATAGGGACTAAAATCCTTTTTTAACCAAATAAAATCTTTTAAAAGATTTCCCGCCATTTTAAAACAATCCAAAATCTTATTTCCTACTAAATAGCTCGGCTCCTATAGCGTGGATCGCTCTCAAATTTTATCATGTTGTAGCTGAGGGAGAGATTTTTCCAAAAACGGGGTCACAATAGATCCTAACTCCTAACTGTATTAGATCCCTAGCTATAGGGTCCAAACTGAGAATTTTAAATCGGCGATATCTCCGGTTCTATGGATCCGATTTTATATTATGAGCACTTTTTAGAAACGTCTCATAAAATGCTAAAACTACTCAGTACATCAGAAGTTCATCAGACAGCCGCTAGTGGAGTTAAATTCTAAAACAAGATTTTCAGTCTTTAAAGTCGAATATCTCGAGAACGCCCTTGTACATTGAATTTAAAATTTAATTTTAAATTTTAATATGTTTTAGCTGAGAAAGAGATCTTTGGGTGGAATCTGTGGAATTCCTATGGACGGCCCATGAGAATTCCAGCCCCCAAGCTTAGCAACGCGTTCGCTTTGCAGTTTTTTTTTTAATTTTATGAACAGCTAGGAAAAAAACTCAGGAAGCTTTTGTCATGAAATAAGAATAACATTTTTAATTGTAATATTCTTCCATTTTTTCCTATTTATAATACAACTTTTTAACTTTTTCAAGTCAATCTCTCATGATCTATTTTTTTTGTTCGATTTACTAAGTTTTGAAGTTTTGAATAAGTGGGATTAAAGGTCAACAAATAGAATTCATAAACTATCAGTTAAACCTTGAATTCCTCGATTGTTTCCTAATTTAAAAATATACAGTTAGTAGAGTTAGTATCAATCTTTAAAAAAAAGTATTATTCACGATTGTGACGAAAAACAAGATAATTTCGTCACATTTTCCGTATTTTTTCCTAATCTTTGTGATTAAATATTGGCATTAGTAATAAAATAGTAGTTGATTATTTGTAAACAGTGGAGAGTCACTTGCGATCATCATTGAGATAAGCAGCGAAAATGAGTTAAAAGGCAAAAGGAGAAAAATAGCAAAGCATTGATTCATAAGCTGAAACCTGAAACAAATGTTTCAAGTTATTTTGGCGTTTATAACAATATTCTCGATGAAAACAACAATAAAATTGGCCATAAATAGATAAAATTATCATAAGAAAATGTGAACATTCAAACAGTTGTTGGGGGGAAATGAATAAAAGTGCAATTAATACTCTGCCAGGATTGATAATATTTTATTACTGGGTCATTCAGCCAACAACTCGCTTTCTGCAACTTTATCGAAAACAGAACATTTTATTAATGTAAAAAAACAGAAATGAGACGATGTTCACGATTCAGGAAATTTTACTGACTTCTTCTTTTTTATCATAAAGATCTCCTTGACGCAATAAAGTAAAAAGATTTTTGGTTTATATTCTCTCAATATCTCTTTATTTTTTTTCTCCTCTCATAATCAGTTATCCTTCTTGTTTGCGGAAGATGTGAAATTATTTTGTATCCTATCGACCTATTTTTTGACTTTCTATCGCTATTTCTTTTTATGCCTTTTGCTTTTTCTGGCTTTTATCCTTCACGAAATTAACTACAAATATTACAAATTCTTTTCTGAATTGGAAGGACAAATTAAATTACAAATAACTTAAATGTTTTACAATGATTTCTTTATTCTGCAAAAAACATTCTAAATTTTACAGACTTAATAAAAAAAACATGCGACGGAACTAATGACTTCGGGGGGTGTTTTTATGTGTTTTTTTTTAAATTGACACTTTCCTTGCAGTCTCATGTCTTTTTTTTTCAATTGGACCCCTCGAGTCCAATTATCAATTTTTTTGATTCTCAATCTTATTCTTTTTTTCGATTATTTTCCTTCCCATTTCGTTTATTCTTCCACATTCACAATGATTTTCCATATTTTCTCTCTATCTCTTCTCTCTTATATAAAAAAGTTGAAAAAATGTTACATGCAAATTCATTAAGTTTCATTTTCCATTTTTTTCCTCTCCTCTCCCTCACAATCAATACACATAATTCACTAGTGTTACTTTGGTACTTTAAATATTATATCGTTTCCTTTTCTCACATTACAATTCTTTCACTATTTTTTTTCCAATGATTACAACTTTATGTCGTATTTATGTATATTGATCTGTGGACCTTCTCGAAGTTTTTGTTTTTCATCACTAAGGGTGCTGTCACACGGTAATAGTTCTGTCTCATTAATCGTATTTTCTAATTCCAAACCATCAAATTTTCACTCGCATTCAGGAGTATTACTCAAGAAAATTTAATAAGAATTTTCCGAAAAAGCTCCTAATTATTCAAACCAGGAGCTTTTGAGCACTGAAAAGTTCATATTACCTACAAGAATTATGAGCTTTTAAGCTCCGAAACTGCTTCAAAATTAGTTTATTCGAGAGCTTTTACTCGAACCAGGAGCTTTTAAGCATTGATAAAGCTGCTGCTTAATCAATTCCATGAGCTTTGGAGCACTGAAAATCACTTAATTACTCAAATTATTAACTTTTGAGCACTGAAGCGACTGAATCATCGAATCACGAGCTTTTGAGCGCTGAAAAAGCTCTAGATTACTCGAAAACTGGGTTCTAGGCGCTGAAATTTTTGAATTACGAACTTAAAAAGCTTTATAATACACGAATTTTGAGCTTTTGAGCGCTGAACTTTCTGAATCACGAGGTTTTGTGCGGTGAAAAAACTCCAGATTATACGAAGTATGAGCACTGAAAAAGCTCTAGATTACTCAAATTCCGCTAAAGCTCGATCTTGAATCATTATATAACGAGCATTTGAGCACAAAAAAGCTCTATATACTCTAATTTCTAGCTTTTGAGTTCTGAAAAGCTTTAGATTACTCGAAAACCGAGCTTTTAAGCTCTGAACATTTTGAATCACTGAACCAGGAGCTTTTTTGCGCTGAAAAAGCTTTATATTACTCAAATTAGGAGCTTTTGAGCGCTGAACCTCCTGAATCACCGAACCAAGAGCTTTTGTGAGCTGAAAAAGCTCAAGATTACTCGAAGTATGAGCTTTCGAGCGCTGAAAAACCTCTAGATCACTCAAATTATGAGCTTTTGAACGCTAAAACTCCTGAATCATCAGAAAACGAGCTTTTGAGTACCTACAAAGCTCTATATTATACTCGATTCATAAGATTTTTGGCATTGAGAACCTCATTTTTAGTCAAATTAAGAGCTTTTGACCACTGAAAAAGCTCCTGATTCGACTAATCGTCATTTTCTGCACTTTTATTAGTTTCAGACTGACATTTGATGAAAATTTGATAGTTTCCCATTGAAAAATGCGATTAATGAATCTGTTAACAGAACTATATATACTTTTGCGTGACGGACTGCATAAGATCTAAACTTGATTCTGCAATTCAACAGAAATTTCTTTATATTAGGGGATGACTTTAGGTCTCTTTCTCGCTAAGCTTTGAGAATTCCCACACTTTGTGTGACAGAAATTGTAGAGCATCGGTCATTGAATAAAATTGTTGGACGAATTGAGACATTTTAAATCGTTGTGTTTGAGATGAACCTTTGTAGTTTAAACTAAGCGATAAGGAACTTCTTTTCTTTCTCTCACTAATTTGAGATAATTACGGTAAATATTTAATCCGCGATTTATCTTGGCATTAGGGAGATGTTTAAATATTTATCAAGCAGCACGTTCTCCCGAGAATTACATATAAAGACCTATAAGAGGAAAATTGTTAAATAAAAGGCCAATGAAAAATTGCAGTCTTTCTTTAAAGCCTTTTCTTTTTCTTTTTTACTCAAAAGATACCGCACGGTAGAGTCTTGGCCACAATTGCAGTATTGCTTTTCACGCGAGGCACTGCAATAAATATTCAAATAAAGCCGCTTTTTATCGCTCAAGAAGGTACTCCACAATTTCATATTACACATCTGTCGAGGAATTGAGAAATATTACGACTGCTTTCACTGTTAATATCAAACTTCGAGGAATGCAAATTCAATTGGTGATAAAATCTCTTAAGTTTTTACTTCTTTCTTTCTTTACGGTATTAATGAATTTTCATAATCACGTTAGTTTTTTCTTCTCATGTTTCTTTATTCTTCTTCTGTTCTATTTACTTTGAAGGGGCCACTCCCAAACCCTCTTAGAAGTTTGCAGGGGGGAGGGGACAATTTGTAGACGTTTATACAATACAAAAATTTCACAAGATGGCGCTGCGGTAGACTCAGAGCGGAGAATTAAAGAATCCTCAAACGAGATCAAACTATCCGATATTCTCTGACTTCGATTGGATTCAATCTGTCCCCAAAAAAAATCCGAGCGCGGTGAAAGGGAATTTAGAACAGCTTTGACGTCTAATCTAACCTCATTTTATGCTTATTTTGATGGCAAATGTTGCGAAACAAATTATTCAAGACTTTTTTGTGCTTCTTTCAATAAATTGAAGGACGAAAAGGGTGTAAACGAGGCCCTTCTTCAAAACGTACAAGAAATAATTTCGAATGAAAATAAAATAGGCCGGATTAAAAGCGTTCTAGGATTAAATTTTAGGTCTAGCCCGTTTATGCGACAAAAATTTAACTCGGCGATTAGCATTGAATGTCATAAAATGCATTTTAACGCAATTAAACTGCGTTATAACGCTTTTAAACGTCTTATAACGCCTTCTAACGACAATAGGCTACGTTAAAATGCATTTTAGCGCAATTAAATTACGTTGTAATACATGTCATTCCAAATAAACTGCTGTAAAAAGCATTTAACCGCAATTAAACTATGTTAAAAGACATTTAACCGCAATTAAATTAATTTAAAATGCATTTTAACGCAATTAACTACGTTCAAACGCTTTTTGAAGCAATAAAATTGCGCTAAAAACTGAATATAATAAAACAGATATTTGACTGAATGACGCTGTTAGACTGTTTTCGTTGAGTTGAAAAAAACTCATCGGCCTTATAGGGAACAGAGGGGAAATCTGGATTCCAACAAGTCCAAATCTAATCGTGAAAGCGGATCAGAAATCTCAATTTTAACCCATTTTTGAAAGAAAATCCGAATTTTCTGTAGCGTATAAACGTTTACAATTCTTTGGGTTGGGGAATGGGGTGGGGGCAGACTATATAGAATGTGTGAGAATGTTTTTTTTTACCTCTCTGGTTGGTGAAATCACGACAGAATCGCCACGCTCCGCCGTGCGGCTTGTCCTTGGTTATTGATATTGTCCATTGAGGACCACTTCTTCACGCCATTCTTGAGCGCCTCCGCTGTCACCTTGTCCTGCATGACTCGTGACATGGCCTCCAGCTTCTGGGCGCGCTCCTTGGACAGCGGCTCCGAGGGAAAGGACAGATCATTCGCCTCGGCCAGTGTCCTCAGATCAAAGTAGTACTTTGCATAAACAGATGACGGCACATTGATGTTGAACTGGAGGAGCTCCAGGAACTGTCGCTCCAGCTCATTCATGTCCTCCACGGTGATGTCTTTGAGGATCTGACAGTAGTCGACATTCCACACCGCCTGATCATCCCAGACCTTGCTGGCCAGCATCAGGGCGCCCAGCACTATGCGCTTCCAATTGCACGGCGCAATGTCCAGTTCCGCGTACGTGAGCAGCCTCTCCAGATACACCAGCGTGATGATGGCACATTCAGCCGTGAGCTGGGCCGCATTGAACAGCGTCCGCACGAACTTGTAGATCTGCCGGTGTTCGGGCATGTGCATGTCGTAGTTATCCGGCACGGGATCACGAGTTAGGGGATGTAGGCGCTCATCAAAGATGTCTAGCCGCCTCTCCGACTGGCGATTCTTGATGTGATAGTAGATCGCCAGGGAGACACACTTGACGGTGTTCTTGAGATTTGGCTGAGACACTGTGCTGTCATCGAGGTAGATGGTGGAGCAGGAGCTGCTCTTCTTCAGTCCACCCGCCTGTGGGGCGATTTGGTGCTGAGACTTCTTGCGCGTGATGCCATTCTCCAGGCACTGCTTCGAGCGCTCGAGGAACATCGTGGCCGCCGATGGATGCACCGACGGATCCACATCACCATCTGCCGCCTCGCGCTCCGAAATGTGGGGCAGATTTGGCTCACTGTTGGGGATGTGGCAGTTGAATTCTGGCGTCTCTGGCGCCGCCTGGGTCTTCCTCACGGGCGTGGGACTGGCGTAGCTACAGCACGAATTCTTATTGCCCATCCTATCACTTGTTTCTTACTCACAATCAAACAAAAAATCTCCCACTTCCTGCACTCTTGGATTTCCGGTCACTTTCTCCTTCTTTTGGCACTCAATTCATGGCGCGAGATGATTCGCATTCACTTCACACTCAACCGTGTTGGCCAACACAGAAGTCACACCTGCAATGGGAAGAGAGTGGATGAGAGGAGGATCAGTGGGGGATCCGCGATAGGGCGCCTTATCTGCAATCACGGCGGATTCGCCCCGCGCGAGAGCGCCAAACCCTCTTCTGTTTACTCGCCCCGCACCCACAAAATTTCTCACCAAATATTGATCCAATTAGCTGATTAAAATCCCCCCATAGAGTCTAAATTTTCACCCAGAAAAATCTCTTTTCTCTTTTGCAATGTTTTTTTCTTCAACCTGACCGACTACGCCTTTGCCGGTCGCCTTCCAATAAGGTTTTCCTGCCGCTCTTTTCACCCCCTTACACCCGATATTAGACAGCAATTTCACTGTTAACTCACCATTTAGAAGGTAAATATTCGCATGGAGTGGATTTTTGCACACTTGGAGGGGATTATCACACGGAAATGTTGAAAAATTTCTTCACCTATTTTATTTTTAATTTCTCTGTCATCTGCCATATTAAAAAATCGAGGGGCAGTGACGTTCCGAAAATTCCGAAATGTCAGTGGCGGCGGAAAAGCCGCTGGCATGAAAGTCATTTGAATAGGCGGAATAGGCTTTAAAATAGAGGGACGTTATGCATTTTATTTTTTATACCTCAAAGAAATTACAAGAGAGGCAAAAACTAATAGAGAAATAAAATCTAATCTAATCTAAAATCTAATTAACGTGGACGTTGTCTTGTCGTTCGATTTTGAGAACAAGCAGTGTTATGGAGGCTATGGATGGCGTAAAAAATGCATAAAAGGGGATCCCCCGATGAGTCCCTTACTTTATGATTTGATTACCAATCTCTTGAAAATAATCCAAAACGCCTTTAAAACCAAATGAGATTAGGTACTTGCTCTCACTCTCATGGTATTACACTAGTTCCGTACTCCACCATCTTCTGCAAATACCCTTTGTTGACTATCGCTCCATACGGCTGCAGGAGATGCACCTTATCCGGATGCAGTCTCCTAACATGAGACTTTAGCGTGATGTTCCATGTGAATCCCTCTGAGCAAACAGGGCAGATGTAATTCTTCTCGTCGCTATGCACTCTTGAATGTTGCTTCAGAGACTTCCGATTCCTCAATATCTTTCCACAAGTTTTGCACTTCACACTCTCGGATTCCTCGGATTGCGTGTGGGTCGTCAGATTAGCAGGTTTTTGCGGCTTCTGCTGATGCTTTGGCTTGATTTGACTCTTACAGCACTTGTGCTTCTTGAATAGATGAAATTCTTTGAAGACGTCCGCGCATCTCGTGCACTGAATCGGTTTAATTTTCATTCCCAGCTGTGGCATTGAATTCTTCAGAGCCGCTTCCTTCTTCATTGGTCTTTCTGGAATTGTACTTGGTGGATCATCTGGAATAGTAATTTCGAAATCCTCAACCTCCAGTTTTATTTCAATTTCTGGGCAGGCAATGTCTTTAGATTCGGGACTTGTTGGAATGAACTCTATAGCCGCAGCTGATGATTCTTGACCTTCCAAATCTTTGAGTTTCTCTTCAGTTTTCAAGCACATCTCTTGAAACCGATAAGCTACGATTAACTCTGTCTCGCAGGTCGGACATACCATTGCCGGAAAGGTTGGGTAGTCTATGAAGCTGACTCCTACTAGTTCATAGTAAATGTTCAGGAAGGGAATTGCATTGTAAGTCACGTCCATAAGAGACTTCGAGGCATTCTTATTTGAGTTAAGACACAGCCGACATACTGTCCCGATCTCCATTCCTTCACCTTGTGAATTCTATAAAACTGAATAATTAAGATTATCATTAGAATTAAAAAAAATTTGTAAAAGTTACTTTTTGCAAAAAAACAGCAACAAACGCGCTGGCAACACGAATTATGTCAACTTTAACCTCAAAATTTTGTTTCCTGAAAAATTTGTAAACAAATTTTATGTTCCAGAAGTGAAAATTTGTGAAAAACCTTTGAGAACCATGGAAGAGTGGTCAGTGTGTCGACTCTGTCTTCAGTCAAGCGAAAAAGTACTGAAACCCTTCCCGGACGGATCATACAACATGATTCCATATCCCAACATCTATTTCGAACTGGTCGGCACAACTCTGAAGGACTATCCAACATTCCCAGCCCTCATCTGTTCCAGCTGCAACGATGAAATGATTATAGCATATAAATTCCGGGAGAAATGCATTGAAACTGAAGATAAGCTGAGGAATATGTTGGATGAGAAGACAGGAGAGACGGAGAAAATTGAATTTATAGCTGAAGCAGCTGATAAGCTCACAGCAAAAGTCGAAGAAAGTCCAAATGTTCTACAAGACGACAAAATGAGTGACTTCCGGAAGACTCTCGAACAATGCGCAAAGAAGTACTTGAATTTTGAAAGAAGATTCTCATATGAGAAGCAAAAGAAGCTGAAGAATAGGACAATTCAGTGCAAGAGATGCAATGCTTTGTGCAAGGGTTTGGACTCTTTTAAGATCCACAAGTGTTTTGAAGAGATATCCCAACCACCGAAGCCTGACCAGCCTTGTGACCAGCCGATGGAGTTGGAAGCTGAGAAAAAGCCCGCCAAGAAGAAGAAACAATATCGATATAACAAGATCTATGAATGCAACATCTGCTCTGAGACTTTCACCTACATCAGCAAGTTCAATCTGCACAAAGATAAGCACAAGAATGTCCAGAGATACGGATGCGATTACTGCGATAAGAGATTCAACGCTTGGATTGCAAAGCGGACTCACATCTACCGGAAGCACCTGAAGAAGTTCTTTTGCACTTGCGCCCAATGCGATAAGGGCTTCTACACCAAATATGCCCTTATGGTTCACATCCAGAAGGTACATCTCAACTCCCGCTACCAATGTGAGCAGTGCGGGAAGACAATGCTGACGAAGAAGGGCTTCAATGATCACAAACAGACACACAGTCTGGAGAAGCTGACATGCGATATTTGTGGGAAGGAACTGAAGACGAAAATCACCTTGAATCAGCACAGAAAATCTCATTCCGGAGAGAAGAATTACATTTGTCCTATCTGTTCTCGCGGGTTCACATGTAATTTCTCCTTGAAGACTCACGTGAGGAAGCTACATCCGGACGACGTCCATCGTCTGCCACCGGATGGGACCATCACCAATCGGAAGTACTTGCAGAGAATTGCTGAGGAGAACAGTGATTAATTCAGATTAGGCTCGCCGGACTCACCTTAGATCCTTGGGATCCTATGGATTGAGATCTTCGATGACTTGAAGAAGTGATGTTGAATTTTATATTGAGCGAAAAGAAATACAGTTCCAATTCAGTAACCAGTTGAGTAAACTTTTATTGTGGCTCCTACGGATATTCCTTGATGTCCTGGTAGCTTAGATCAGTAGTATCTCATAGGATATCGAAGTTCCGCTGAAAAATTAAGATTTAAACTTACCTAGATCGAATACCTTGAGAAAAAGATATTAGATTTTCTTTATATTTATTTATCTGAACTTCCTTCGCTGTTTTCCGTAGACTTCTCACCGCCGGTAGCTTCAGTTGGGGTCAAATGGAGCACTTCGGAATGCATCTTGCTCATGTGGTACTTGAGAGAAACCTCACCCTTACACTTCCTTCCACAGTAATAGCATTTCTTGATCTCCACTTTCCCATGCAACTTCTGATGGTCTATCAGACTCATAATATGCTTCAGCATCTTCCCACAGATTTCGCACTTCACTTGTTCCCCGCCATGAGTTGGATAGTGACTTCTCAAGTGATTTTTATCCCCAAAAGTCTTTCCGCATATCTCACACTGATGCTCCTTGGTCTGTTTATGACGCGTTTGAATGTGATGATGCAGTCGCTGTTTTGTATTGAATCCTTCATCACAGTGAGGACATTCGCAGTATTTCTTCTTGAAGTGAACATCAAACATATGACTTCGTCTCTTGGTCCAACATGAGAATCTCTCATCACAATGCTTGCACGGGTATCGCTTCACGTTGTTATGCTTATCCATGTGAAGTAAAAAGTTGTTTCGTGAAAAGTAGATTCTCCCGCACTTTTCACATTTAAAAGTCGTCTTCGGCTTTGGTGGCTTTGGTCTTATTGTCTCCGGTTCCGAGAGTTCTCCATCAAAGAAACTCTCGTCCATTGGCATAACCGCAGGTTCTTCCATTTCTTCCACCTCTACAGGTAAATTACATTGGTGGCCTCTGAATTTTGCAATGCCCTGAAATAGCGTTTTGCACTTGCTGCACTGAATCGTTTTAGTTTCCAATTCTTTCATCTGCTTCCGAGTGACGGTCACTACTTTCTTAGTGGATTTCTTCTCATCTTCAACAAGTGTCTCATTTCCTTGATCTTCCCTCTCAATTTCATCTTCCTTATCCTCTCTATCTGCTTGATCTTTCTTAGATGATCCACTTTCTTTCCTTTCTTCAATTCTTGGTTTCGTTTCCACATTGGTTGATCCATCATTGAGGAGTTCTTTAAGTTTCTCTTCCGTCTCCAGACACCGTTCTCGGAACTTGTAAGCCTGAATCAACTGATTTTCGCACGATGAACAGATTATCCCAGGGAAGCTGGGATAATCTGTGAAAGTGATTCCCATGAGTTCGTAGTAAATGTTAGAGAAGGGAATCAATTCGTACATCACGTCCGGAAGAGACTTCATCGAGGCTTCATTGCTTTGAAGACACAATCGGCAAACACTCCAATTCTCCATTTGTCTTGACTGTAAAACAATTGAAAAGAAGAGGAATCAAGTTAAAAAGAGCTAAGAAGTCCAATTATTATAACGTTTTAGTTAAAAATTACCTTATTTATGCACGGAAAACGCGAAAAATATTAGGAAACTTTGGGGATATGCTTCTTGCGATTTCAGATGACAGGCTTCTAATCTGGTAACACTAAGCTAAAAAAGATAAACCCAATGAGTTTATAACTTCTATGATTTTTAGGATTACTCACCTTGATTCATCATCTTCTGCAAATATCCTTTGTTGACGATTGTGCCATCCGGCGGAAGTAGATCCACCTTGTCAGGATGTGATCTCTTAACATGAGATTTTAGGGTGGCATTCCATGTGAAGGCCTTGGAGCAAACTGGACAAATGTAGTTTTTCTCCTCCTTGTGAATCCTTGAATGTTGCTGCAGGCATTTCCTGTTCTTCAATAACTTTCCACACGTCTCACATTTTACACTATCGACATTTTTATGCGTCTTCTTGTGCCTGCTCAGGTGACTTGGATTCTTAAAGGTCTTCCCGCATGTCTCGCATTGGTGGGCTCGTTCAGTTCCATGCGTTGCTGCTATGTGATTATTCAAGGAATACCTTCTGGAGAAGCCCTTGCCACAGTAGGAACATTCGCAGTATGTCTTATTAAGATGAACTGTGTAGATGTGAGATCGTCTCATGACCCAATGTGAAAATTTCTTATCACAGTGATCACATTTGTATCTTTGGAAGTTCTGGTGCTTATCCATGTGAATCATAATGCTGTGATAAGTTGAAAATGAAACATGACAAACCTCGCACTTGTAGACAGTTTTACTTAGTTTTGTCTTCTCTCTCGCTATCCGTTTCTTTTCATTCGCCGTCCTCTTGGGTTGCGCAGACTGATCCGGTTGTTCCTGGTCCTGAATCATAACAGTTTCTATTTCGGCATTCTGCAGTTCTGGTTCTTCAATTTCCACTTTCACTTCTACGTCGTCCTCCAACTTGATATCTATGAATTCTGATTCACCTTCCGCTGCTTTGATCCTCACACTTTTCTTCTGTTTTGGAGACTCGAGATGTTTTTGTGTGTTAATGAACTCAAAATTGCTTGCTTTCGGTTTTTCTTTCGGTTCTTTCTGAAGATCTTTCAATTTTTCTTCCGTCGTCAAGCATTTCATTCGGAATTCGTAAGCTTGGATCATCTCCGATTCACACGATGAGCAGATCCATTGTGGAAATTCTGGATACTCAGTCATAGTCACTCCCACGAGTTCGAAGTAAATATTTAGGAT
>CAKKOB020000337.1:24073-40538 GCA_918844115.2 Phlebotomus perniciosus | reverse complement strand
CAATCCACATTTTTCCTTGAATGATACTTCCTTATAGTAATTCATTCGTAGGCATAAGAGAAAAATTGGAGAATGGGAAAATTGGAAAAAAAATAATTTCTCTATGGGTCATATATGACCCATTGGTCCTCAAAGGGTTAAAGCTTCAGGTGGTGTACGTTTTTTGACCCAATATTTCCCCTTGATATTTTCAACAAAAATGTTTATGATGAGACATTAACCCCTCTTTAGACGAACCAGTAAACAAAAACAAAAATACAAGTCTTATTGTTTAAAAGTTCCATAAAGTTATCCTATACTCTTTTCGAATGCTCAAATTTGTAATCGAACATCCATAAATCATTTCATATCCAGACAGATAAAATCTTGGGATAGCACATTTTTGCAATCTGTGATTGAAATTCAGAGTATGTTCTTTTGCCAAAACACTTGTTAATATATTTTTTACGATTTCATTTTAACAGCCATCATAAATTTTATTAATTTTTTATCATTCCACGTCTGGTGTGAGCTATATATCGCGCGAGGAAAAATGACGTGTACACGTAAAGGGAGTGAGTTAAAGCTGTGCAAAAGTTTATATTTGAGTAATGTATTTGTCACTTGTACACTGACTAATTTGGCATTCTTGGAGAGACTCCAACCATCCGGAGGGTCCCACAGGGAGCTTCATACAGCTAATCAGACGACTGCCATTTGGACGGTTCGTAAAATGGGAATGAACATTCACGGTGAATTGCGAAGGCCCCTGAGGCGGGATGGGGGTAATCAAATTTCGTCTTGTCTGAATAATTTTATTTGACGCTCGTTAAATTCCCAGATGATGAGATTATAATTGATCTCGTGATATGGTTATTATTTCACTTTTTGTCGTCCCTTCAATTTTGCTATTCGAACAAACCCGAAACTCCTATTTTACGAGTACTTTTCGGGTGGGAGTGTTCCACGGCATTTGAAGTCACGAACCGCCCAGCTCATGCACTTTTGTTGAAACACGAGACACAATATAAAGGTTTTCAACGGGAAAGGAAATAAAGTGAAAAGTTTTATATATATGAGAAACCTTTTCTCGACGTCTGCACGCGTAAATGCCATTCACACACAATGACAAGGCGCAAAAATATTCCTGGGCTGAAAATCGACAGAAAATGTCGAATAAACTGCTCAAATGAGCCAATGACCATAAAAGCGTGAATTTCGTTACGCTTTAATGTGCTCAAGACATTCTCCCTGCAGCAGTCAAAATATGAATTTACCATCCAATATAAAATGAACGGATGTTGCTCCAGTAATAACTTCATTACCTAATTAGATTAAAGGACCTAAGAGGCGTAAAGGGGAAAGTCCTTGAAAAGCTCCCTCAAGCACATTTGGGGAACACGCCCTCCAAAGCACATTACGTGAAACTCCCTGACTTTCCACCCCATCGTTGACCAAGAAGCGACAAGAAGTTGCCTGAATTGAATTTTTTTCTTCCTTTTCAAAACACCCATTCAACTCCACAATTTTTTGCACCATTTCCATGGGCCAAAAGGGACACCCATTCTCCACCAGCCAGTCGTCGCTGCAGCCGGAAAACACTGAAGTGATGGATGAAAGTGAAAGTAAATGAGATTTTTTTTCATCCACCCAAAATCACAACTTATTTGGCTTTTTGGCTGTGTTATGTACAAAAATTTGCTGATGCGAGAATAATATAGTTATGTCTGTACTCTCTCCTGGGAATTTTTTTCCTCATCTGAAATTTCGCATAAACAAAGAATTCTTCATTTTTTGTTCACTCATCTCACCTCTTGAGTCACACCCTGTTCCCAGATTTAACGGATTTAACCATGACTTTAAGGTTTATAGGAAGATGTCTGCAAAGTGCTTGGAAAAAGGCTTCTCAATGGAAATCTCTTCTCGGGCAGAAGCAATTCATCGTCTGAGCAAATTGTGCTCACCGTATGATTAAATTGAATAGAACGTTATTGGGTTACTGCTATACATAAATCACTACCTTGATTGTGCATGACGAGATCACGAAAAGTTTCAAATGGAATTTACCAAAAGAAGTAATCAGCGGTTTGCAATTTCATCATGTCAGTTGAGGAAATATAAAACTATGTTAAAGGTCACGCAGATCACTCAAAGTCTTATAGATTAAAGATTATAAAGCTTAGATGGTGAAAGCTCGTTTATAATAATAGAAAAGTTTAGCTGCATTATACATGTGTTTACATGAATTATTTAATAGAGTTAGACTTGTATGAGAATCCTAACTTGTTGAAGATAAATATTTTCGGAATTTGTTAAAATATGGGTTATATGATTAAAACAGCTCCGCAAAACTCAAACATTATCTAAGAACAACAAATGGACAAGCAACTCTGGCAAAAAGCTTTCATGCAAAGAATCACAACATTGCAAGACAAGTGGTCAAAACGGGTATTGAGTTACCCGAAAAAGGAGAACATTGCGGTTTTGTAGCAATAATTTAATGTTCTGTGAACACGAAATGAGACTTTTGTACAAAATGTAGATTTCACAAATAGCAACTTTGTACCGTGCACGATTTTGTGATGAGGAAGTAAATAACTTCAGCACATTGTTGAATGGGTAGAGGAGATTTTGAGCCATTTGGATATTCGTTTTCATGCTGGAGAAAATTGCCACAAAAGAAATGAATTTCCATATAAGAGATGGGTGAAAGGGTATTAAATGGAAACCACTGGTCATTCATCAGAAGCTACATACCCCTTTAAGCCATCCCCGCATTTTGCTTTTTGGGAGAAAAAGGAACCATATGAAGGAGAGAGAAAGAAAAAAAGCCAACAAAACCATCAGTTGTAAATCGTCTTTTTCCCACGCGACCAACTCTGGGTAACAAATTCATTCCCTCAAGGGACTACAAATAATAAGCAAACTTTTCGTCACCAGCTGCGCCAAATAATGTGGCCACATTCACGTCCTTGCCTCCGCATAAGCCTTGGGGATGGAGATGAAATTTCAATTTATTAGTACAACAATGGAATCAATTAGGACTCTCGGGGACGTTGATGAAATCACTCGTGAAAAAGCTCTCAGGAAATTCACCATGGAGATTTGCTATTCTAAAAAGCGTATTAGAGCTTTTTTCTCGTCTCCAGATTTAAAAGGGAAACACCTGGATGGTTGCCCTAAATCTCTGTACATTTTTTGACAAAAAATTCCGAGCAGATATATGTGTGTCTGCTTGGGAGAGGGAAACTATCGACGAATTTAGAAATTTTTCATGTGAATCGAAAAATCAGGAGGTGAATTGGAAAGTTTTGTCCACTCAATCTTTTCTGATGACACTAAAGCTCTCCGCCCTTGATTTGCCACGAGAGAACCATCGAGAAGTATTAAATGCAGCCATCCGAATAATTTGCAACATACTATGTATCGTGAAATGGGGGGATACTCTGTCTCACTTTCTCATCCATATTGTGACAATGTGTACGACGAATTACTCAATTTCGGTATATGGAAAGACAATACTCTGTGAGTTCAGTTTCACTCGCAACCATTATTACAATTTATTGCAAACAGAGAAATGGGGGAGACGCAAAAGCACATTCCTGGAATCGGAAACCAATTCAGCAACTTTGTAATGCTACCCAGGGAGGGATTCATATGCAAATTATCACTTTATACAATGGCAAAATATTTAATAAACACACACACACCGTACAATGAGGAAGTAAACAGAATGGGAAAATATTGGGGGATATCCGCGGAAGCTTATCACAGTGAATCATCAGGAAAGTCAGAAGCTCCGCAGTTAAATTGACAGCCGGGATGCCACATATAAAGTGCTTTTTAAGCGTCCTAATTGGGAGGATCGATAAGAAAGAAAGAGGTCGGCGATGCAGCAGAAATTGTGCAACTTCCACGCAAAATGGAAAACTCAGCAAATCACATCTGCGAGCATTATGGATTAGAAGAGATGCATATATAAATATAGAAATAATATCTAACCACCAAGGGGGAGATGTTATGATCAGAAACACGTACACCACTTCCAAATTTTGTTGAAAAGTTCTTTAAAGCTCGAATTTGAAAGCTTTGAAGAGCTTTTTATGAAAGCTTTCCAAGAGAGCTTTCCAAAGTAACCTATATATAAGAAAGTTGTCAAAAGCTTTTTAAGAAAACTTTTAAAGCTTTCTAAGGAAGCATTCTATGAAAGCTCTCTAAGGAAGCTTTTTAAGAATGCCTTCTAAGTAGACTTTCTAGAAAAACCTTTCTAAGAAAGGTTTGTAAACCATTCTATGAAATGTTTCAAAACTTTAGAAGCTTTCTCTGACGGTTTTCTAAAGCTTTCTATGAAAGCTTAAAGAAAATATGCAAGTTCTCTGGAATTTTCACAAGCTTGGCGAGAAGTTTAAAAGTTCTAAAAAAAGATTTCTTTCAAATTCTCGTAAATTTCTGTAGAGTTTTACATCAATTTTAAAAAGCTTTCAGCTAATCTAGCAAAAATTTTTAAAGTTTAGGACTTTCCTTAGAAGCTTCTGATACTTTTTAAAAATCCTTAAAAAAAACTTCTGTTCTGGAAGAACTTTCCAAAACTTCAGCTCTTTTTTGGAAGCTTTTTTCAAAATTATTTGAGTTATCTTAGCACTTCCACTCCACTTCTCAAAGCTCACACGCACATCCATTCAAATGTACACCACTTCTAACCATAATATCTCCCCCTTGCATCTAACCCATTTATCCTACCAACTTATGCACATTGAAAATTACATAGCAATTCATTGAAGCACTCTTTTCTGCAGATGTAAAAATCAAGGAAAAGAAAGCTCTTGAGAGCACTAGGAAGAAAGCAAGATAAAATAACACCAACTAAAAATTTTTCTGCAATTTCTCCTTGAGAATGTGAATGAAATTTCCATTTCATCCAACCGATAAAATCCCCAGCTCGTTGATTCTGATTGATTCCACTACGGAGAGTTGTCATCAATATCCTTAGATGAGACGAGTTAAGTCTTTTGGGAAAATCTCCTCGATACTCTCCTTCGTATGGGAGCAATAATAAATTTCTCGAGGAGTATTAATAAAAGGAGTGACTGTCAGTTTTTATGGGAGTGTTTGTCTTGAATGTGCGCGCCTCCCCATTGCCAACAGAGTATAAGGGATAGAGGAAAAGCGAAGGATCTCATAAGACACACGTGAAAGTCATAGTCAGAGACTATAGGAAGGGGTTGGAAAAGTGGAAAACTATATGGCTAAAAAAAGAAAATTGCAATAAATTGAGATTTTAAATTCAACCAGACACTAAACTCACTCATTTCCATGGGAGCCTCCTTATTAAACAGACAATTGCAATAAATAATGGGGAGTCATTGGGGCATTATGAGAAAGCGAGGGATTCACCACTCTGCAATTCCGCTTGTGAACAAGGATGGTATACGAGGAGGAAAAAAAGTCACCAAGAGAGTGGAAGAAAGTTGGAATAAAATTCCTTGATTTATCACTAAAACCATGAAGATGATGGTGAAGCTCAATGGAAGTTTTATTTTATTTGATTTACGACAAGAAATGCTCTCCTCCGTCTATGCGTCGGTGAGAAGCGTTGCAATGTGGCGCGAAAATCGTTGTGGCATGTTGGACGAAAAGTGTATGAAAAGTTTCTGGTATAAAGCAAGATTTGCTCTCACCATCTCCCTGATCTCCACATACAAAATGGCAAAATCGAGAGACTATATATGCTCTCACTTCATATCCTTACCTTTCGAATGTATATTTACGTGCTTGGGGTTTAAAAGGTGGGTTTGGGGGGAAAGGGGGAAGATAGTGGGTGGGTCCGAGACAAACTTTTGCCAGCATCCCTCCTTGTTTTCCCACCCTGGCGTCTCAGCGTCGAGTGTGTCAGAGGTAAGGGATGGTGGTTGAGGTAAAAGTTTCGCTCATTAAGTTAATTTATTTAATCAATTTATGCGGGAAACGACATTCGTTTTTTCTACACTCTCCCCCCTTTTGCCTTTACCCGGAGCCACTTGGCGTACATTTTTGAAAGTTTCTCTTGAGACATTCTGTATTGTCTATAAATTCCCATTGCCCCACTATACCTCCTCGTCCATACCCCGGATGTTTCAGTGAACAATACCCAAAGTGTTTTGGGTGAACCTTCTTTTTAAGTAAATAATGGAAACGTTCTTCCTCAGACTGTTTCACATTACACTGGAAAAATTCAATAATCTCCCTCTCTTAGTTTATTTCTCGCAACCTTTTGTATACTCTTTAAAGTAAGTTCATTTCCAGATTTGTACATAGAATATTTAAGCAACTTCCATGAGCTTTAATACAATTAAAATCACATTACTGCATGCTAATGCGACAATGCTTATTAGGAGTAGGTTTCTGTGAATTCTCAGGAGAACTATTATTCACAACCACTCCTAAATTTGTAAATCCATTAAGAATTTAATCAAACGAAACTCATAGGGTGTTTTAAAAATATTTTATAGGAGAGGGGTAATTTCAAAATTATATAACTCTCCTCGTATTTCTCTTTTTTTATGAACTTTTTGCTCAAAAAAAATCTTGAACATAAGGCAAAGAGAATAATAATAAAATAACACAGAGCCTAAAAGAAATCTCTAGAGGAAACACAAGTAATGTTCTACTTTTATTACACTACGTGTAATTTATCACCACTGACTGAGCAGAAAGCTCGCCCCATGTCGTTATAGGTTGAATGGTGGCGGTTTGGCAAGTGATTTTTGGCAAAAGTGCACCGACAGACTTGTGTGGCAAAAGTGATTCTGACAATTGAAATACAGAAAAGAAGAATAACTCTGACCATTATTTGGTAGCAACATCGCATTTACAGAGGCATTACACCTCACAGCATCGCGTTAGGAACATTGTTGTTGAGGTTGAGAAACAAACACATATCATATACCATCAAATGGGGATACAAGGAGAAAATGTGTTGAGAGTGGCGTTAGGAGGGGATGGTACATGGCGTCTGGCATAAGGGAGAAATATTGCTCAATATTGTAGAAACACGGAAGGAAGTTATGGCCATCACGGCCACCTAATGGCCGTACGAAGAATTAGTGAAGTTTAATGTGCAATTTTGGGATTTCTCTCACTATATAGTCCTGCGGAGATCATTTGGAAAAGTTTCGGTCTTCATCATCAGGGGTGAAAGAAGGATGAGTTGGTGCGGGTATAGAAGTGGGAAAAGTAAAAATGAGGGGGGGGACTCCTTCTACCAACCCTAAAGCCCAAACCCTGCTCATAGTGCTCCTCATCTGCGGAACCTTGATTACATCATTGTTAAATATAACCTCGCCACATTCTCACCACAGAAGTGGCGGAAATGAAAAATCTGACAATGGAATTTCATTTGCAAACCCATATTCAAAGACCCAGAGTATCATTTGCTCTAATGACACAAATTCCACCGCGTGTCCCTTTCTAACTCATCATTTTAAAGTATAATTTGGGAGATGGTTGTCGCAAAATGGTAGGAGAAAATAAGAGGCTAAAATATCTTCTATTTACCAAAACAAATTCAAGCCTCTTTTCCCTTTCACATGGCTCGTCGAGATACTTCACATATAGAGAAGCCACCTCGGAGACCCTTGTTCGCTATACTTTCCAGCCATGGGCCAGCGAGGAAGGCGAGAAGTCGAAGTTTCATTATATATGACTAAACTTTGCGTTAATTACCATCACATTAATTATCGTATATATGACTGTTTTGCACAAATTAAACCCAATTGATACACCCTCTTCACAGTTTTGCAGGACACATTAGAGTGAGCACATCAAACAGATTTAAGCCACGACATTGCTAATTGTTACTATATAGTTGCGTGATAAAGATAATTTATTATGCAAGTAATAACTTAAATTTTGGTTTATGATTTCCTCTGTATAGGGGAGGGTAGGGAATTTGAATGGGGCAAATTTGTAGAAGACTTCTTAAAGGCCAATTTTAGGTTTCGGATCCTTTCGTTAAAAGGATTTCTAAAAGATGACGAACTGTCTGGAATTACCCTACCGTGGGGCAATTTCGGACAAATATAAGACACTTCCAGAATCTTCGGTATAATATATAGAATTTATAAGAACATAAACATAAAAAACAACAAATTTATTTAATTTATTTTGCACGAATTTTTAAAATTATTTCGCGTCCGAATGTACCCCATTTTAGTGTTCGAATCTGCCCCAAGCCATTTTTAGGCAATCGACTGACCATATTGGTAATTAATATGCAGGTCATTGTCATCTTGGATCGCATCCAGGTTTGGTTCCCCTCCCCTCAATTCATACTTCAGGCGATAAAACGCGCAGAGTTTGGAAATGTCCCTGCTTGAAACTACCTCACTTCCCCCTACTTACAAATTCTATATACAGACATTCTGGAAAACTGCCATGAGAAAACTCAAATTTGCATCTAAAATTCCTTTCTCTCCCCTAAAGTTAAAATCCTCTTCCTAATTCACTATAATCCTTATATCTAATGTTATTTCAACTCTACGTCTCTCGTCAAACATCATTCAAGCTTTTCAAGTGTACGATATAGAGCAAGGTGGGTGGTAAAGGTACAGAGTGGATCCTTGAACTCAAATCTAATATTTCGGACTAGGACAGTGTAATATTCAACCCACAGAGGAGAGCCCTCGTAAATTGAGAGGCATGATAGGGAAAATATCCATTAGGAGTCAGTGGTGCATTGTTCTTAATTATGTATCTCCCTTTCTTCTCCGTTGACTTGTAATTCACCAGTGGGTGTTCCACAGTAAAAATATAAGGCCACAGAGATGATAAAGAACAGGATAAGCCATCGTTTTCCTGAACCTATAGGAAATGGGATTTAGTTGTGGCCCTATTTGAAATATAATATGAATTGAGAAGAAAATCAGTTCACAAGTTCTCAATTTGAATTAAATTTTCTTCCGGCAAGAAATATAACCAGAAGTTGCTCTGGGGATAGTTCATCAATTCTAAAATTTTCTTTAAGATAACCTAATTTCTCTTCCTCATTCCTTCGCGGTAACACATCGGTGACATGAACTTTTTCACTGACTTACAGTAAGAGCAGTAATGAGGAAATCCGCTCTAAAAAGTCTGCCGAAGATAATGAAATTTAGGTATGAGAAAAAAATAGGAAAAAGTATTAAATGAGGAAGTAACCCCACACCATCCCTCAATTATGGCAGAAAGTGTCGTCCGACCCTGTATCTTGCTAATTTACCCATTCTCAAGATCATAAGAAGGACATCCAACATTATGGCTGAACCCTGGGGCCACCATCATGTAATTCACACAACCCCAAGGAGCAACCCAATTGTCAATGACTTGGTGGGACTTTATCTCTGTGCCGGGATGATTAATTGTGTGTTTAGAAAAGAGCTCAGCACCAGCACAAACACATCTCTGTTGCAGGAAATCAAATATCTCAGCCCCAGAGGGGCAAAAGTCTTATCAATCTCGGGGCGAAGGAGGGGGGGGCGGACGATGATGTAAAGATGGCAAAAAAGAAAACATTTTTAACGCAAAAAACGTGGCCTAATTAACGAAGGCGAAATAGTGGCAAAATTTTAGTGGTGGTTATACCAAACAAGCTTATCTCCATGAAGTCCCTCTAGAATCTCTGAGCTATGTGTTTACTTTAATACGCTATCTTTACGATGCCATAATTTACCGACGTCGTCAAATGATTCCCATTTTCTGCTCTGTCGAATATCTTCGTTGGAGCCAAGGAGAGTGTGTTTAATCACCCTGAAAAGATGAAGCCTCCTAACGAAGGACAAAATTAACAAATTTAATATGGATGCCATTGTTGAGGAAAATTGCCTAATTTGCTCATTCAATTCGGGATTTCTTATAAAATTTAGCAATGATCTTGTTTTAAGAAAGTAAGCGGAAGTTTTTTCCCTCTGTCTTTCTCAAAGTCTTCTATTTTGAAATTAAAAGCTTTTCATTCAGTATATATAACTTTAAGAATGTTTCAGGTGCATCATCTAAAGACTTCTACAATGATGAAAATGTTGAAATTTAATCTAATAGCATATTTTATGTTCATAAAGTGTATGAAGTAGAAGACTTTGAAGTTATTGAAGATGGATTTAATTCTCCTTGTAGTTAATTTAATACATTTTCAAAATTCGTTTTTCACCCGTGAAATTTGATTAAATTCATTTTCACTCCCAAAATCTTCCTTCTCCCGCACGTAAAAGTATTGAAGTCACCTTCTCAGATAGACAGTGTGAACCGTTCCATAGATGAAGAAGCACGAGGTTGGTTTCGAGTATATATAGACAAGATTTTCCCTCTCATATTGGCACACTTTTTCAGTTCTTGGGAAAAGTTGGAATGAAGAAGGAAAATTAAGGATAGGAAAGAAAGTGAGGGAATAAGTCTCACGACGGACGAATATCATTAAGTCCGTGCAAATTGCTTTCTATACTCGCGCAGCAATTTATAACTACACTAACTTTACATACAAGTCCTTCTTCTTCTCCTTTCGGAAACTACAAAAAAATCTTATCTGAAGACTTGCTCCTCCTGGCTGGAACTTTATTTGAATGAGATCTACTCATTCCAAAATTTACACTATTCACAACTATCGTCATTGACCTGAAAGATAAATCTTCGCTGATGCCTGTTTTTAAGATACGAAATTGTGCTTCAACCAAGGAGAATTTATTTATTATTCACAATTTTATGAAATATTTAAGGCTATATCCTTAAACTTTATTATTAAAAGCTTTCAAGAATTAATGTAAAGATTTTGGATAAATTTTAAGAGCTTAACAATTTGTTAAGAGTTTCATCAAGGGGGAGATATTATGGTCAAAAAGACGTACACCACTTCCACATTTCGTAAAAAATATCCTCAAAATCCAATTCAAAAACTTTAAAAAGCTTTCATCCTATCAATTCTATTTTCTATATTAAAACCTTCTAAGTAAGCTTACTTGAGTTTTCTAAGAAAGATTTCTCAAGTTTTTAAATGCTTCCTAAAAAAGCTTTCAAAAAAAGATTTCCTTACTATGAAAAATTTCAGCAAAATTTGCGAAAAAGCTTTCCATGATTTTCAAAAGCTGAGTGAAAACTTCAAAAGCTCTAAAAATAATCCAAAAGCTTTACAAATTTTCCATATTTTTTTAAATGCTCATAAATTTTTGCAGAACTTTAAAGTAATTTTAAAAGCTTTCAGTTAATCTAGCTTTACACTTTTCAATCTATAGAAATTTCCTTAAAGTTTTCAAAAGCTCTTGAAATAATATAAGATTCAGGAACGACTTCCCAAAGCTCTTGATCATCCTTGGATGCTTTCAAAATTACTTAGCAAATCTTAGCATTTTCATTCCACTTCCAAAAGCTCCCGCACACTTCCATTCGAATGTACACCACTTCAGTCCATGATATCTTCCCCTTGATTTTTATAAAGATCGGGTCAAGCTTTTAAAAGCTTTGTAGAGCTTATGGAAATATTTCTCATTTATTTTTTGTATCATATTTGGACAATTTACTGAGCTTTCTTCACGAAATCTATTGGATAAAATTAAAGAGTCGCAAGGATAATCCTAAAAGTTTCGAGATATTCTCACTTCTTATTAATTTTCCAGATATTTTCCTCTTGAATTCTCCCCAAAATATGAGTCCTATAAATTTACAGATTATACACAAAACAAACTGATAAATTGGCAAAATAATCCAGAATCCCATGATATATATAATAACATTTTCTAAGCCAAAAGCATCTAAATTAGGCAAAGATTGCAATCACTGGGTATCGTAAGGCTCACAAAGCTTTTGATATTGATTAGTTTTCTGTGCACCTCAAGCAAATTTTCGTTAGGTACTCTTCCTGTTGGTAAAGGAGGAAGAACGAGCTGAGTTGCCATGCACAAAGAGGAATATATATTGAACTCATTTTAACTTTGGCTCTTACAATTCACCATGACTTATTAATGATCTCATTATGATTCTCAGCAGTGGAGTAGCAATCAATTTTCCATCTGCGCAAATCGAATTGAAGTGTGAAGTGAATTTATTTGATTCTTACGTGTGAATATTTGTTCATCGTCTGCAATGTATCTTATGGGATAGTCGATCTTATTTTGGCCCTATCGGACTGGCATCATTAATTTCGTCCCCTCTGGGGCGTTCTATCCCGATTTTGCCGAGACATGAGCAATTTGATTGAAAATCTCTCATGCGATCCTTTTCACGTTACCATTGCAGGTTCATATGTGCTGCTGTGGCGCCGTGGGACTAACGTATTAACCGCCTCCAATATAATGGTGACACGAGACGAACGGGTGCGATTAATTGACGGATACAATTTGGAGATAACTGAGCTGGAGCCACAAGATGCTGGCGATTATGTGTGTCAAATTAGTGACAAGATAAACAGGGATCAAGTCCATACAGTGGAAATATTAGGTTTGTTGTTCATCATCAATCTCATCTCATTCTCATACACATTCAGGCTATTCCCTCCATCCTTGTCGTCCAGATCACTCACTGTCACCCCAATTAACTCCAATTTACTGATTTTGCAATCGATGCCAATCAGACCAGAGATATGCCTGTTCATTTAGACCACATATTTTCCCCTCCTCAGTTCCGCCAAGTATACGAGCCGTTCCAACAAGTGGCCAATCGACAGCCCGCAAAGGTGGCTCAGTCACGCTGGAATGCAAAGCGTCCGGCAATCCCGTACCGGCAATCCACTGGACCAAGAAGGTGAGTCGATATTCTATATTAATTTCTCATATTGCACCACCCCACCCCCAGGAAATTCTGAGGGTAGAATCTATGAGAGATGACTCTCAATTTTGTAAAGATGACAAATTTCTCACAAAGTTCCAGGCAAAGTTCTGCGCGATTCCCCCGTAAATAAATTTTAATTTTTCCGGGAGAAAAAATAAAACCCATCGCTATCGTCAATTATTTGCATTTGGCATAGCTTTCTAGTGAAGTAGGATTTACGTAAACAATGATAACATACATATATACGTATACGGTTTGATAATAAAAAATAATAATAATCCTCATGCTTTTTCAGTTTTTGAAAAGTGCACTGAAATATAAAATCTATATCATATGAATTATATATCAGCGCTTACATTATTGCTAATTCTACATGAGCTTTATAAAGCTGTCGAATGGCATAAAGCTTTACTTTAGATGCTTTTAATCTCAATTGACGTTAAAGCTGACTGTGGTGTTATAAATAGATAAATTAATTAACTCAATTAGCTCTAAATTATTATATAAGGAAGACTGTCCAAGTGAACTGACGTATTGCACAAGTATGTATTTACAATTACGTATGATTAAATTTAATCAGCCGAATAAAATTTTAATATAATTTGAGGTTTACTCAGGGAAATCAAATTTTTCTTCCTCTGACACATCTATGGAGGTATCCATTCATAACTTCTTATTTAGGAAACTCCTATTGTATTAGCATCTAAATTTCGTCTTAAAAATATTTTCTAGACTCATCCCAATACGTAGAAAAATATTCTAAATTTTGAGCTTCACTTATGTAGGAAACGGTTTCAGACATTCCTAAATTATTGAATTTATCAGATTTGAAGTTATTAGTGAACTCAATCTTATTTAAAATGCATAAAACTATGAATTTCAGGTTTTTGATACTTTCCACACTTAAAGAACGAAAAAAATCTAAAGACCCCGATAGATTCTTGTTCAGATTGAAGAGATCTCTGATCAAGGAATTGCTTGCATTTCTTTCTTAAATATTTATGAATAATTTGTCCTAATTTGTTGCTACCAACAACGGAAAAAATATAATAAATTCAAATTTTAATCAGCTGATTAAATTTATTCACTTCCTACATTTGCGGCAACATCAGTGCATACCATTTCGTTTACCTCATTATGCAGATTATAATCAACAAGAGGTAACAACAACCCCAAAATCAAAAATTTCATAATGAATGACAAAGACATAAGTATCAACTTTAATAATTTTATCAAATTTTTTATTTTAACGCCACTTGATAAAAAAAACACTATATGAATTAAACTTTAGATTTGAAAATGAACTCTTTATTCCAGCTAAACTTAAAGACATAGTCAACGTAAAGTATAGACTTTCACGAAATCTCCATAAATTTAAAAGTGGTGGCATGAGGTTTGCTCCCAATTCTTAAGTTTAGAACTCAATGTTGAGTACATGCGACTCCGCATGTGAGGAAGTTTGCAAATTCTGTGCTGACCCAGAAATGTCGCCTACGACAATTGCTTATTGACACGCAGGAGTGGTGTTAAACGTGCGATCTGTGTCATTTTCAGAGTGGTGGAGGCTCCAGCGGAAGTTCGTCCCCAGCTCGGATTGGCGAGGGGCCAATTCTGTCTCTGGAGCGCGTGGACCGCCAGCATGCCGGAGTGTACCAGTGCACGGCGGACAATGGAGTTGGCGAGCCTGTCTTCTTGGATATGCGCCTCGATGTCTTATGTAAGTGTCTCAACACTGCGAATATATACATTTTGCTTTCCTCTCGAGGGATGAAGATTGCTTCAGCAATCGAATCGTCCCCCCGGATCAGACGACGATGTGAAATGATGTGAATATCCTGGGTGGGTGGGAGCAGATTTGAGGATTGGGTGGATGAATAAAATTTAATATCGACTTACATAGAGTGAAGGCAGACTATATGATGTCAAATTATCGGTTTAATCGAATTTCTCTTCATTTACTGTCTCTGACATTTGCGCTGCCACGTATAAATCGATGCAAAACTAACATCCAACCCAAAGTGTTGGTGACTTCCTACGAATGACAAGGAGGGTTGCGACACCTCCAGCCCCCCAATTTCCATATGACAAGAAGTTCACTGAATTCCCTCACTCTAAATTATCATAAATGCGACACATATTATATGATTTATCTCGCCTTCCTACAACATGCTTTCGTCGCTCCTCAACTTTCCCGTGGAGCTTCCGACACATTCAACTCCTGAGCTTTTTCTCACAACCCCCCCCCCACCCCCTCCGCCATCCAAAGTGACATTTACATATTCGAGCCGATGAAAAGTAAGCATAATTTAGTCAAATAAAAACTTATTCTCCCTTTTTTCTCTCCTCTTGCACATATTACTTTGCATTATCCTTCGCCTGGGGCGCCGCGAGGAAATGCCTCAGCTATTATTCACTCTCGCGAAAATATGTTACGAAAAAAAGCAGTGAAAATGCTAAGGAAGATGATGAGGAGCGCTGAAGAAAACAGCGTCGCATTATTAAATTCCTCGTTTTTCTCTTATTTCTTTTCATCTGGTCCACCGTTTTTGCTCACTAGAAAAATAAACATCACTGATGATCATAAAATGCGGCTCAAGAGAAGAAGTATTATTCTCGCTGAGCTTTCAGCTTCCGGTCCTCCAAAAGCCTTATTGAGGAGTTTGAACAAAAAAATGTTTTTATTGCATTTATTAATTCACGAAAATATCTTTGGTTAGTTGGGATAATATTCATCACAACAGATAATAGCGAAAAGAAGTGACAAAAGTATAGCTTTTGATGATTATTGGCTTTTCAAGGGAAAAAGCTGGCTTAAGAGGTTTAAATTTTGTAAGAAAAGATTCAATTTAATGCCAAACTGATTATGAGAAAACATTTCTTTGTGTCTTGATTAATAATAGTGTAACAATTATAGATTTTCATCTTAAATGGAAAAATAAAATTTTCAAGCAAATTCTGCAAGGGGGAGATATTATGATCAGAAATGGTGTAGATTTCAATGAAAGTGCGCGAGAGCTTTAGGAAGTGGAGTGGAAGTGCTAAGATAAGTTAAGTAATTTTGAAAGCCTTCAAGAAAGAACGGGCTTTGGAAAATATTTCCAGTACTTTAAAATTCTTGAAAAGCTTTAAAAAATTCTAGGAGTTTTAAAGGAAATATCAAAACTTTCAAAAATATATGCTTGATTTGCTAGCTTTCTAAAGTTCCTGTAAACCACTGCAGAAATTTACGATAAAAAAGTCTAGAAATTTTGTAAAGCTTTTGGATATTTTTAAAGCTTTTGAAGCTCTCGCTAAGCTTTTGAGAATTCTTAAAAGCTTTCACATATTTTCTTAAAGCTTTAGAAAGCTTTCTAAGAAAGTTGTCTTAGAAAGGTTAGAGAGGTCCTAGAAAGCTGTCGAAAGCTCTCTTAGAAAGCTTTCGAAAGATTTCTTAAAAAGATTTTGAAGACTTTAATATAGGGTGGAGTCATGACTCAAGGAACGTCTTGACTAGGGGAACGGTTCAAACAAAAGTCTTAATTCTGGGTTTTTCTGATTTTTGAAGAACCTAATCTCTTTATTATTCAAAGCGCTAAGATGTCATTAAAAATGAATGAATAAACTTCAGAATTAAGACTTTTATTTGAACCGTTCCCCAAGTCAAGACGTTCCTTGAGTCATGCCTCCACCCTATATAAAGTAAAATTGTAAAATAAAAGCTCCTGAAAGCTTCTGAATTAGA
>CAKKOB020000337.1:0-13971 GCA_918844115.2 Phlebotomus perniciosus | reverse complement strand
TCAAGCAAAATTTTGTAACGCTTTTTATTTAATTCTAAAGCTTTTCCGAAAAAACTTTGAGCATTCGTCATATATTTCTTTGATTTTAAGTATTTGCCAGCTTTTACAGTTTGGGGAGCTTTTATACAAAATTTGGAAATGTGCTAAAAGTCTTTTACATCATTTTGACTGTAATATCTCCCCCTTGTGCAGAATAATAGACATTCGATAAACTTATATAGAGTTCTCATAAATTCAGAACGTTAAATTTACAAGATAATGTATGTATCGCAAGGAGAAAATCACAACGTGTCATATACTAAACAATTCAAGAATCATCTTTGATTGCAAGTTAAGTGGAAATAGGTGTGGTTAAAGCAACTTTAATATATTCCGAGATATTTCCAATTCTAATTTAGAAAGCTCTCAGGTGCTAAAGGGCAACGGATGAGATGTATTAAGATGTTTCTTGGGGGTTGAGGCATTTTAAATGGAGTCAATATAAAATTATCACATTATCGAGGTACATTTATGGATTTTTCACCCCTTGGGAAATTGGATAATTGAGAATGAGCACCTATTGAGACACCCAGTAAACTCCGCCTAATTTACACCAAATTCACGGGTATTGTGTGTGAAAATCGAAGGCGTTCTTTGTGGGTTGGGGTGCAAGAATTTCACACATTTTGGAGGATTTCCACTGTGGGAAATTGCTGGGAAAACACCCTCGGAGGAATTCCTCGATACGCTGCTCTTAAACGTGAAAATGGAATATTGGCAATAAAATGAATTATTTATTTCGGAATTTCGTATCAACGATTTCTCATCGTTCGATATTTCACCCATGAGGGGTGGAAATTCTGGGGGGTAAAGGGATGAGGAGGGAGTCGTCTTTGAATTTTACCATCAAATATTTGAACATAATTTGTATAAAATATCCATTAGAAATTGTTATTTATCTGTTTCGGCTTCGTTGTTTTTCATAAGAGTCTAGATTATAGAAGATTCACTTTCTCAAGCCCTAAGGGAGTTTTATGAAAAAAAAAGAAAAAAATAAAGACCATGAAAACCTCGGGTTGCAAAAAATATCACAAATTTGTGAGCCACAGGAGTATAAATGTGTCTGGGATAGTCTGAAATGTCTTACTGCCACTTTCCCCACAGGGAATACCCAATATTAAGGGGTGAAGCATTTCAATTGTACAATTACCATAATGACCATTTATTGCTCCCGTGTGAGATGATATTTTCCACTTGACTTTCCATCCGTAATATCTTCCTCCTCGATAGATTATGGTGCAATCTTCCGGCTTGTGGAATGTATTTCTCCCCCAAATTGGCCACATTCACAGAAATTCACATAAATTGGTGTCTCTCTGAAGTTCAAGAACTTTTATGAGGGGTGTAACTGCAACCACATGGAGATAAAATAATATTGGAATATCCTAAAATGTTTAAAATCTTATAACCCATCAAAATGTTTCACTTCATATTTTCTACAAAGAAGATAACTTTTTAATAATCCATAACCTTTTTTGTTATTGTTAAAACCTTTTATCCTGTTTTTCATACAGTGAATAATTTTATTTAAATAAACATGGAGAAATTTATAATCATCTCGGGGTGAAAAAAAGTTTATCATGGGCATACCCATAGGTATTTGGGTTTCAATTTAGCATCATTTTACACGTTGATCAGACTTTCCATCTCTGGGGGCTATTTTTCCAATTTTTTCCCCAGATCCCGCCAATAGCCCCAGATCATCCCCAATGTCACCCCAAATCCACATCCACATATATTTTTGGCGGGTGGTGCGAAAAGGGACTGGGCGTGTTTGTTACTTTTTGTATTTGCGAAATGGGGATGAATAATTTATCAAACCCCATTTTGCTGTTAGACCAAATTGTGAGAATGTGTAGGAAGTGAAAATAATGGTAAATCCTGCAAGGTTTAAGCACTCCACAGACACATATACATTCCTTTGGATGCCTTGTAAATGGTTCACTAAACAATGTTCTTTTGGACAATTATTTATCATCTCTTTTTATCCTTCATGGACCGAAATCAAATTTTCCTTTTCACCTTCTTCTATTTTCTCATCTCATTCAATCCAATTATGGCTGAGAAGGCTAGGAAGGTATTTCAACATCACTGAAGTGACTGAAATTTAATCGATAAAGTGTTAATTATGAATTCATATTCACAAGAGCCTGACATAATCAAGATGTTTTCATTGTTGTGAATCCATCATATGAGAGAAATGCACAATCTCTTGCAAAATCCTCCTCTTCATTGTCTTCTACCCAAGTAATTGCCATGGTACGATAAAGGGGATGGAAAAGCCCCCTTTTCAACTCATATGCTGAGCCATAAATCCATTTGTCAAGTAAGAATCACTCCATCCTATTGTCCATTTTAACTCTATCCCTTAATTGATGATGATACACCAAAGTAAATATTAATAAAGTCCTTGGATTTGCACTTTGGAGCACTATATGACGATGAACTGCGTGTCATCATGTTCACTTTCACCAGCTTTCATCATGAAGATGATTGATATGAGGATTCTTTTCGAATAATTCATAATAAAAACGTTTTCTTAGTCCCATGAGGTTATGTTAAACATGCAATTAATTCAACTGTTAGACATTCAAATATATGTTTTTAAATAATTTAAAATCTTTAAAATCTCAAGACAATATTCTTTACATTGTCTAGAGAAAAGCTTTGAGTTGAGAATCCCTTAAGACTTGAGCAATAAACTGTTAAGTCCATTTTGTGGGGTGAGCTTAGACAAAAGCTCTGTTGGTGCTTAAAATTTTTCGGAATACCTTCGCAAATCTTGCAATTCAAGGTGGTAATAAAATTTTCACACTGCACCAAAATACACAATGTTTAGTTCTTCGTATAAAGTTTTGTTTCATGGTGCAAATAATGGAGGGAAAAGGTGGTGGTAAAATAATTATTTTCCCCACTGTTAATGCCACGTTAGCATGAGAGATAGTTTTAATGGTTGAGAATGTGATATAAGAAATTCAGAGTGAAGGCATAATAGTAAAATGAACATCAAAAATCTCCATCAAGTATTTCAGTGTTTTGGGTTTGAGTGAAAGTTTCTCTATATAAGTATACGACACCAGTTGTCTATCTTGGGAGAAGGGGGTTTTCGGTGAAAGCAGGAGGAATTGGTTAAATTGTAAATTCCACCCACAATTGAAAGTTTAATTGAATGCTAATGGTTCACATGTGTGCTGGGTGAGTGTGTGAATTGATACTGAATGGAGAGCATCTCTTGGTTGAATGGATGGAAAATGTCTACGGGATGATTCTCACAGTCATTAAAGTCCAAAAAGCAGTTTTATCGCGTGACCTCAATTGAAAGGAGGGACCTCCATCTCATACACAAATGCTTCCCTCTCAACCCATGCATAGGTGGGATATGGTAAATGAGAGAAATTCAAGTTTAGTCAGCAATGACTTAAGTGTTGAAACATATACAAAATATATATTCACCACCCTGGATTCCACTTGTGATATTCATCCCCCAAACCGCTCGTCCGGATAAGAGCACTGTTGAATTATTCACCAGAGCTGATGTGTACCAAAATATTGCAATTCGGTCCTACGCCCTCCACACACCATCAGCCTGCCCTCCAAAATGTATGGGGATCCATGAGATGGGAGAGGGTAAAATATTCCGGGGGTGCTGTCTCAACTCCGAGCGAGTCTCTCTCAGATGAAGTCTATACATCGAGAAAGTGCTTTTAGTAAGGGTTGCTCTTACTTCAGCTCCTTTAAATCACTTTGTATTTGGGGATCTTCTTCCACCATACCCGATCGTCTCTCCCTTGTCCCGAGACTCAAACCTTTACCCCCACCCACCCCAGGATTCCCCAAGGAGAGTGATATTCACTGGCATCGGTGTGTGAGAGAAGAGCCCCGAAGAGTGGTAAAATGTTGTCAGTGCGGTTGCCTCTAAGTGAACCTCCAAAGTGTGATACTTTGTCGATGAGGTTTGGGGTGAATGATGAAAGTTTTCCGAGATAATATCCACAAGTGGGTGGGGGGAGGGAAAATGGATAAAAAAGGGGTTTTTCACTCTTATGAATCACACTCAACCCACTTCAATTCACTCCAGGCAACACACCTGAGTCTCCGACAAGGGCATGATGACAAATTTTAAGAGAGAGAGAGAAAACATCCCAGAGAACAAAAGCTCGAATGAATAAATAATTTTTTCTCTGTTTTTCATCTGCTCTTCCAGGTGTCCTGGTTCCAGAACTCCTTCCCCATTCAACCCACCGATAGGCGTGTGATGTCATCGCGTGGAAATAAGCATACTCTCAGCATAAGACATGTACAATCTGAGGACTTTGGTAATTACAGGTGAGTGTGTGTATCAACAAAAGGGTAACCCATTTTCGTCAATTTGATCGGCTCTTAAGTGCAAACACCCCCACCAAAGCAACTAACTCAAATGAGAAACACTCAATGGGTTCCCACATTGTGAAGCCTTCATCCATTCATGTTTCAATATTCTATTTTGTTTTACAAAATTACACTTTCACCTGCAATACCAACAATCTATGCACATAGTGTGGATTTTAGAGTTTTGCTCAATTTTCAACCCATTCACAAGAGCTTGTGAAGACTCTGGCAAACATTATTGACGTATTGTTTCTGCGTGAATATAAAGGAAGTTAAGGGTTGTTATAGAGAAACAATGTTGCGATAGAGACGATCAAAATTTAATTAATTAATTTACAAACTCGACTCTATACATTTGTGTTGCTAAAATTTATATAAAAAATGCCAAATCATTTTGAAAGATCATGCGATGTTTCACTAAATTACCATTTCAAAGATAGCAAAGTATCTTAGTTCTTCCTTAGTTATTTCCCAGGAATTCTAATTAATTAACACCCACTCGCAAAGAGATTCCCCATCAATGATATTAAATAGTTAAAGCCAATTTCAACATGTTAAGAAATGTTGTCAAATAGTTAATGAAGTTAAATAACTTACGAGAATTATTTCTGAATATATTCAAGTTGCAAATTCAATTGCATTTCAGAGATACCACAAGTTCTTGTAGTTTTCCTGGATGAAAATATAATACTTCTCTGATTGAAAGACCTCATGTTTGGCATTTTCAAAATGTTTAGGGAAAACTTTTCATACTATGAGACTTATCCTTCAATACGGTTTTGAAAAGTGCAAGAAATCCCGAACTTTGCCTTTTTGCCAAGTGGCTGAGACTAATACTGGTTGTTTAAATGTGTAGCTGTGTTGCTGACAACTCCCTGGGGCGCGCCAAGAAGTACATGGAAGTATCTGGTCGTCCGGGACCCGCTGAGTTCATTTCGCCGCCATGGAGTAGGTTTGTAGACTCGTACAACATGACATGGAAGGTAATGAGCTACCCACCGCTCCAAGAAGTTCGCCTTCTGTACAGGAAGTTGCTGGTTAGTGTGCACACAAGTTTCTTACCTCATAGGCAAACAATCCACTTTTCGGGTCTAACATTTCATAGACACTCATTTATTGATTTATTTCCTTCTCACACCCAAACCCTTTCTATTTGCTCCATCCACCCACGCTCGGATCAATTCTCCCCCGACTCATTGGATGAATAATTAATACTTGGGGATTCAACGCCAAAAATGACCTGATTCATCTCATTAATCTCATGGGCAACAATGAGCAGATGAACGACACATTCCAACAGCCAGGCCGATGGCACGACGTAATCCTGACCCCAACGCCCCGATCCTCACCAGAACCCAGCGAACACATCATGTCGTTCCACCTGCGCGGCCTGCAGCCCTCCTCCGTGTACGAGGGAATAGTTCAGGCCAAGAATCGATACGGATGGAATGAGGTAATGCATTAATGTGTGTCCCATATAACTGGGGAAAATAACGTGCTAACTCCCAAGACGTCGTGGCGCTCCAATCCCACGGCCGTGACGAACTCGACCCACTTTGTAAATCCCTCCTCGGAGCAGCCACTCTCGCAGGGATTTAGCTCTCTGAAACACACCACACAGACAGTATCAAATTGACTCAGGGATGTTGGTGCTGTGAGAAAGCATAAACTTTCTTCTTTTCTTTCTCCTCAAAACATTCACACATCCCTGGATATCTCTTCTCCGACATTTAAGACACTTTTGCTCTTCGCGTTCAACTTTTCATTTCAATGGCAACAGCATAACAACGCGACTGCGGGGTGATAGTGACATGTGATTTTCAAGAGAGATTGAGAACAACATCACCTCAGGGCAATGAAATGTTCTAGAATTGTGATGGATGAAATGAAAAGTCTTAATTTTATGTGATGAAACTCGAAAATGAAATAGTAAACCGATTATTTAATTTTAAAGTACATTTTGAAAGACAATATTATGGAAACATAAACAGTTCTTTGTTTCACGTTGAATAAACTTTTGAATATGGTAACATTTTGCAAGAAGGGAATAAATTTATATAAAACTTACCATAAGTTTACCTGAAATACTTAACTATACTAACTCCCTTCTCGAACTCATCTAAGAATGCACAATTTATAACCATATATTCCAAATTTATGTACACATCCATTTTCATTATTGATGTCAATTAGAAAAGTCACTATGAGGGAAACTTTACTTATTATTATGTGAGTGACAACAATTGAATATGGCTTTCATATTGCAAAATTAATTACCCAACTGATATCCAAAATAGTTTTCTGCGATGGGAACTTTGGTAATTGCCAAGGCGACGCAACGACGTAGTTCAATGACATATATTTCTGTTCACGTGAAGAAGGTGATCAACACTTTTTGGGGAACATTTTCATAGAAAAGTACCCAATTAACGTGAAAATTTAACGTGAAATGGGAAAAGGTAATCCTTTGGAAATGACATTTTAGAGGAACTTTATAATAATACAAGGGTAATTCAACGGATGTAAATATGTACACCTTTTTCTTTTTTTTTTAATTTGTAAATTATTTTTCATTTTCTTATGTTTTCTTATCAAAGTTTGAAAAGATTTTGTAAAAGGTTTTTGTTTGAAACACGGGGAAGATATTATGGTAAAAAAAGCCTTCTAAAGCTTTTTAGGAAAGTTTTTTAAAACTTCAAGAACTGTTTAAAAAAGCTTTCTAAAACTGTTTAAGGATGCCATCTAAAACTTTTTGGGAAAGCTTTCTAAAGTTGTTTAAAAACGCTTTCTAAAACCGAGTCTAAAACTGTTCAAGAAAGCCTAATAAAGCTGTTTAAGAAACCTTTATAAAGCTCTTTAAAATGCATTCTAAAACTTTTTGATAAAGCTTTCTATAGCTGTTTAATAAAGTTTTCTTAAGCTTTATAAGAAAGCTTTCTTAAGCTTTATAAGAAAGCTTTCTTAAGCTTTATAAGAAAGCTTTCTAAAGCTTCATACTAAAGCTTTCTAAAGCTTTATAAGAAAGCTTTCTAAAGCTTCATAAGATAGTTTTCTAAAACTTATTAGGAAAGCTTTCACGTCTGTAAAAGTTTTCCAGTATTTTCAAAAGCTTAGCTAGATCTTCAAGAGCTCTAAAAATATCTGAAAGCTTTACAAATTTCTGCAGAGATTTACAGCAATTTTAGAAAGCTTTGAGCTAACGAACTTTTTTCAAAGTTCGGAAATTTCCTTACTCTTGAAACTTTTCAAAAGCTCTTACTGTGGAAGAACTTCCGAAAGCTCCTTATCTTATTTGGGTGCTTTTAAATTATTTGACTTATCTTTATTAAACTTTATAAGACTTTATAAAACTTCCATTCCACTTCCTCAAGCTCTTACTCATTTCCATTTGAATGTAAACCACTTCTGATCATAATATCTCCCCCTTGGTTTGAAAATTTTGCTAAAAAAAATTTCGGAATCCTCTATAGGATTTAAAAAAAAATAAAAGCTAAGAAACCTACTCAAAAACTCTAATCAAATTTTCAAAATCTTTGAAATTTTTTATCAAAAATGTAAAAAAAAGTGTAGAAATTTTTAACAAAAAGCTTCAGTTGTTATTATTGTACACTTTACTTAGTGAAATCCCCTTGTATTTTTGTTTGAAGTTTCATCGATAACATTAATCACTTTATAGAAAGGATAATCCTATATTAAATATTGATGACTATGATTATCAATTTCTCAATTATTGGAGACACAGTTTAAAGCATCGACCCACTTTCTAGGTGAGTGACATATTTCAATTCTACACACAACGAAGCTCCTCGGAGCCAAGAATGGAGGACATGGAGCTGGTGGCGAGTTCAACGTCACGGAGTAGAGGCAGCACAATTGTCAAGAGGACATTCACTCCCAGTCAGCACTTCCTGCTTAGTCTCCTAACACTCCTGCTCACCACCCACTATACCCTCTGTCACGTGTGAGAATTTACCCGATAAGTCTATAACACTTCATGTGGCCGAGAATCAGTACATTAGGATTTATGTCGCAGTAAGAGACCTTCTTGAATTGCAGATTTCCCTTTTTCAGAAAATGTATCCGTTTTGTCGAATATAGATTTACATCCAAGAGTATTTTTCCCTTCACCCCCAATGACATTTTCACGTGATTTCCTGAAATCCCCTACATAGATATGTAAGATGTGGTTGATTAAAATGTGCGAAATTGACCCCTTTAACATGGTAAGATGTAATTGATCAATCCAAGAGATAAAAACCAAAAATCCCCCCAAAAAAAGAACACCTAAACGTCGTTTATAATGATGAGTGCGTGAGGAAAGAATTTGTAAAAGTGAGTAAGAAAATTGTATTTGAATAAGATATAATAAGGTAATTTTGAAAGATATAGACTTTAATATATATATATTTGAACGAGGGACGACATGAAATGAGATTAATGATGACGAAAGTCGAGGGATATGAAAGGGAGTTAAGAAAAAGGAACACGAGAGATAGGTAAACTGTTTACTATCATAATATTTAAGTATGTAAATAGACCAGTTGTCTCAATACAAAAGAGAAAATATGTAATTTGTGAAAGAAAAAAGGTAAAAATGCAAAGAAAAGAATAAATTAAACGTAATTTAATTATAAATAACACGCTACGAAAATTCCAAGTATAAAACATTAATTAATAATTTCAACACTTCCGGCGAAATGTGAGATAATTTCGTTATACAACACCATCCCTTTCTATACTGTGTGATGGAACGCTATATGAGAACTGAGAACTAGTGAGATGAGCAAATATTAACTGAAAAAAAGATGGGTGTCCTGCAGAGGAAGGGAAAAAAATTGTAATTTCTTGCACCATTGAAACACGGGCGAACGAGTAATTTCCTAATGAAGGGACTTAATGTTGCAGGTAAAATAAGCTAAACAGGAAACGTCTTGATCGGGATGATCCAGTATTCAAGTAGCAAAACCCCTAACGATGCCTCAAGGCATTGAATTCTGTAGAAAAGTTTCAAAACACTCGATGGTTTTATTCTTCTGGATTGCGGGAAAAAAGATTAATTAATTCGAAGGACTTTTCTAAAGGGGCTTCTCATTTACAGGAACTATGGACATGATCAATTTTTTGGTTTTGAAATTGGAATGCCGTTGGCTGAGAAAATAATTCAAACTCAAATATTAAAACTCAATTAAAACTGACAGAAATCATGAAAAAAACACCCTGAGTTATCCAATTCTCCATCTTAATTAGCCAACTCCACGTGAGACCTGACCCACTTTTAAACTTTTAAATTGGAAACTGAAAACACTATAGAATTGGAAGTAGAAGTCATCATGAAATCGTTATGTGATAAGAATTGAGAGAAATAGAACTTTTAAAACCGACTAGTTTCAGAATTAAAAAGATGACAACATCCACAGATAATATCAAAAGAGTTGTAAACAAAAAAAGCAAATTCTAATATCTTTTAAAAAACGATTTTAGATCACACGTTGTAGAAATAGACAAACACGCAATAGCAGCAGTTTGAAGCATTTCAAATCATTCCGAAAAAAACGATCCGGATATCCCTTAAGTCTGTTATTCTGAGTATATTTAGGATTTAAAAAAAGGATGAATATTGTAATGTAAGTAGTCAACATTTACATGAATTTTTGAAAGAATTAAGCAAGTTGTAGAAAAAAACAAATTGATGAAAAAAAATATAAAAGAAATTTAGAAAGATAAAAATCACAAGAACCACCCCAATTTGAGAAACAAAATCTATTGTAAATATTGACAAAATACTCAAAAAAAGAGGAACATTTTTAATTTGTGGGGAAATTGAAAAGAAATGAGAGAAATCCATTGTGTAAATATAAGACTTTTTATATGGATGTACCTTATAACTAAAAGAACATAGCTTTTAATTTGAAGTAATTTATGGTAAATTAAGAATTTAAACTATATTAAACATACCATTAAATGTAAGTGTCTAACGATAAAATAAATAAATAAGGTAAAAAATTTACATAGTTCATTGTTGCATTTCTTGAACTTTTCACGCACTCCTGCAAAATTCAAGCTGTTAAAAGGCATTTTCCTATAAAGGTAATTTTTCAATAATTCACTGCTGGATAATTGGAGTCATTTATTTCTACATGCACCCCTTCACGTGTCATTTCACACAATCCCAGCTAGAAAATGGCAGGTATGGTATTCCCTTCTGTTACTGATATACTCAGCGGTGCAATTTTCTCGGAAATTTCTCTAAAACATTTAAAAAGTGGAACTCTATTTTATTCATAAGTGATAATTACCTATTTGAAATTGCAACCAAGCGGATAATTACTCGGGAGCTATTGAAAAATGTATTGTTTAAAATTTAATAGTTCACACCGTAATTCGATTCCTGAAGCTTCTCTTCTCATGTGAAAAAGTATAGTTTTGTGGAGCATATCAAGGGGGAGATAATAAGGTCAAAAAGGTGTACAACGCTTCCAATATTTCTATATTTTGGTTGAAAGTTTCAACCAAAAGAGAAATTGCTGAAGCTCAAAAACTCTACCCAAAAGATCTACAAAATTCTTAAAGGCTTGGCTTGATTTTCTCTCTTACATATTGCAAAAGCTCAAAATGCATCAGAAAACACTACAAAAATTTTAAACACAGCCATAACTTCATAAAAGCTCTTAACAAATAGCTAAAGCTCACAATATTATCTAAAAGTCCTGTAAAAGCTGCCCTGCATGCTGTTGACTTTTTTAAACGATTGTATAAAATGTTTTAAAATCTCTATTACACAATTTTTAAAAGCACTTCCATTTCCAAAGTTTTTCACGCATTTCCAGTTCCACTCAGTACATCACTTCTGACCAAAATATCTTTTCCTTGGAGCACATCATTATTTATTCACATCTCACTTACAGTTGAAAAGTTATTGATTTCTTCATGGAAATTATGAAGTTTCTTATAAATTCAAACTTTAGTTTTAACGGTTTTAACTATGTTAAATACATACGCTAAAATTTTACTGTCGAATACTGAACTTTATCCTTCTTTGGTAATTTTTCAATTAAAAATTCATACGATACTATCGCGGCAAGACAGAAAATTAAATTTTTCCCATTTCATGTATTTCACGAGCCATGGATTCTGTTGGGCGAAAAAAAAACTTGTGCGATCGAGCGAAAATCTTGGTGGAAAAAGTGCTAAATTAAAAGTTCTCTATACACAATTTATTTTCCAACCTAACCCACTCTCTTGTATTGCCATCCCCAAGCATTGTGCTGTGGGTCGAGAAGGGGCTGATGCTGTAAATCAATTTGGGGACTGCGAGGGGATCACCTGTAATTGTTTTTTCCTCCTTCTATTTGCCGCCTCTCTGAGTTCTTCTCCACTTTTTCGCCATCAGGCAATTTTGCGGTGGATCCAGTTCATTGTATTTGGAGCACTTCTCAAACACTCTACAAATTACCAACAATTATTTGTAAGTACACTTGAGAAGTATTAAAACAAAAGCTTTACGTTTAAAGAAATGACCAGAGAAAAGTTTGCACTTGAAGAAATTCCCAAACGGTAATTATATATGATGGTCAGAGAGAGCCTAATGTGACCTAAAAAGCATAATCGAAAGCCAAAATCGATATTTTAGGTGCAAAGACTCTGTAACTGCCCCTAAAAAGTTACTAAATTTCTCTACCTCGTGAAACTAAAGACTTGGCCTAATTCTCCACTCGCACGTGGATGTTACCTCTCTCCGGGATTTCCGTGGGTTTGTTTTATGATTAATGGTTATTCAATTCCCACCCCTTTGCATTCCTCCCGGTGTTCCCATCATGGGCTAAAATACTATTTCAATTTTCTCTCGTTTTTTTTTTCCTTCTGCCCTGGCTCTTGGCCCAACACATCGGAGTCGTTTTGCGTGCTCCATTATTTGGACCCACCGGTCTGCTCTGGATTGCTTCCTAATGGAGGAAAATCCAGCATGGCCATAAAAATAGAAGAGTGATTAAGGAGTGAAGGGAAATTTGATATCTTACTTTTCCCATAGCTTTTTTTACCCACTTCCCTTGGGACGCCTTTAAATTGGACTTTAAGAGAAAAAAAGGGGATTACACTGGGGCTGCCACCCTTTTGGCATTTATCAGGATAGGGGTTGTTCTTCGTGCTCTTGCGTGGTGCTATGAAATGGAAAATGGGATTAATTAAATATGCAATAAATATTAAATTTCAAGACACATTTTAGCATGACAAACCTCTGCATTACTATTGCATGGAAATTGTAATAAATAAAGAGTGAATGTGTGTTTCGAGTCAGGCAAAAATGGAAAAATGCATAGAATTATTGCACAAAATGCATGTTCTTCTGCACTCCATTTCAGCCCATAATCACACCGCTTGGAGCTTCTGCCGCGGTTGCGTTCATTGTCGACGGCAAAACGTCTCAGGAGTGACCATGAGAGACCCACCGCGGTGCGAGCAACACGGTATACAAATTGCGGATATTTAAAAAATAATAATTACTAACAATTATGAGTTACACGAAAAAACATGGCACTCATCGTGAGTGGTTTTTGTGCGGTCGTGTTGAGAATTTTTGTGCACATTGTTCAAGAGAATTTTAAGTAGTGTATCATGTAGAGGTTTGTGAGTGAATAAAAAATGCAGAATGCCACCCAATCTCGTATAACCACTTTTTCGAGAATATCTCGTGCCACTCGAATGAAATTCCACCCACCCAGAGCTCCACGCAAAGTACTTCACAATTTCATTCACGTACTTGCACTTGTTCTAAATTCTAAAACTATATATGAAAGTCAGCCAATTTTTCACCCCCAAACCCCTCCCACTTCTCAGTTTAAATACCTCAAAACCTTGTGGCATTTGTAGCCCAGTTTGCTGCAGTATATAAGCACGATATCATCAATTTTCGATGATAAACCAACATTTCGGATTAGGTATCGATGGAAAGTGAAAGCATTGTGAAATAGCTCAAAGTTGATTTAGGGTGGAACCAAGGGAAAGATATTATGATCAGAAGTAGTGTACATTTGAGTGGAAGTGCCAGCTTTTGGAAGTGGAAATGCTAAGAATTTGAAAAACATCTCAGGAAGAACAGAAGCTTTAGAAAGTTCTTCCTGAACTTTAGAATTTTTTAAGCGCTTTTAGAAAATCGTTCTTAGAAAGCTATACCTACAAACCTTTCTTAGAAAGCTTTAGAAAGCTCTCTAAGAAAGTTTTTTTTAGAAGGCTTAGAAACTTAGAAAGCTTCTTATACAGTTTTAAAAACCATTTTAAAAATTTTTGAAACGTTTATAAGAAAGTTTTCTTGAAAAGCTTTAGAAACTTTTTTTAAAAAGCTTCAGTTTAGACAGCTTTTTTTTAGAAAGCTTTAGAAACCCTTCTTTGAGAACATTATTTAAGAAATCTTTTTTAGAAAGCTTTTTGAAAAGCTTCTCTAGAAAGCTATCTAGTGACACATTTCTTATAAAGCTTTGGAAACTTTTCTTAGAAAGCTCTTTAAGGAAGTTTCCAAGCTTTCATAAAATTTTACGTTTTGAAACTTCCTTAAAGAGCTCGATAGAT
>CAKKOB020000336.1:31228-51567 GCA_918844115.2 Phlebotomus perniciosus | reverse complement strand
TACGAGATACTCGAGAGTGACTGGAGTTCAGACGTGTGCTCTTCCGATCTATCATGTTTAGGTATTTTGTAGTTGAGGCGCTATGCGCCTCGCCTTGCAAGGTTAGTGGAATTCTTACAGATTCCACTATTGCGGTGGTCGCAAAATACCAAAGTGGTCAGACCGGTCTGAGATTGGGGCGGGGGGGGGGGGTGTTTTGGGTCTCACTGACCACGAAAAAGTGGGTGGCTAAAAATTGATTTTTCCGGCCGTCCGCCGGAGCATTGTTTTAGCGAGAGAACCGTTATAGATAGAGACTTGCGGTTTTCGGCAAAGGTACATAAGTAGGTGTAAATTACAAGATGGCGCTATAGTCGACCTCCCCATCCTCCTCCATCCGCCATTTTGAATAGTGTTGAAATGTTATTTTTAGGATATCTCGGAAAAAAAACTGATCAATTTTCTTAAAATTTTAGTATGTTGTAGGCTGAGACCTTTCCAACGATATATTACACAAGTCTCTAAAGATTCCTGAAGCTGAGATAAACCGGTTTTAATATGAAATTTTATATTGGTTATATCTCCCGTTCTATGGGTCCGATCTTGATCATAAGATGCTTTTTGGAAAGGTCTCGGAAAATTCTACAGTTCTTCAGAATATTGGAAGTTTATCCGACCACCGCTAGTGGCGCTAAAGTCAACAAGTAATTTTCGAAACTTCAAAGACGTATATCTCGGAAAAAACTGATCAATTTTCTTGAAATTTTAGTAAGTTGTAGCCTAGGCCGAGACCTTTCCAACGATATATTACACAAGTCTCTAAAAATTCCTGAAGCTGAGATAAACCGGTTTTAATATTGAATTTCATATTGATTATATCTCCCGTTCTATGGGTCCGATCTTGATCATAAGGTGCTTTTTGGAAAAGGTCTCGGAAAATGCTAAAACTCTTCGGAACATTAAAAGTTCATCCGACCACCACCAGTGGCGCTAAAGTCAACAAGTAATTTTCGAAAATTCAAAGACGTATATCTCGGAAAAAATTTATCAATTTTCTTGGCATAATCTGTAAGAATCCCATGTTCGCAATCTAGGATTGCCACTCGTTTTCTATATAAACACGATTCAATATTCCCTGAAAAAGTGTAGGTAATTTGTTTAGAAACTTCCTATTGTTTAGAAATTTGTTTAGATAAGTAATCGAATGTTTCACAAAGCTATGTTTTCGAAGCATTAGAAACCGCGTTTACAATTTTGTTTGTTCAATTAAGTGTTAACGTATTATAAAGTCTCGTAAAATAAGTTATCATTTATTTTTGAGGTCCAGAAATTAGCAAAGCGCATGAAAATTACAAAGACTTAAAACTTTCAATGTTTTTTTTTCTATGTTTAAACCGGTTTTAATAATCTTTTACCTAGGAAAATATGTAGGTTTAAAATAACATAAAATAAAGAAATCAATTCCGGAAAATATATTTTCAGGAGGATTTTTCCCTATCCTGAAATAGGGGTTTTGAAATAATTTATAAAAAGATACTTTTGCTCTGAGAGCCAATTTAAAAACTTAAAGACGTTTTAGACATTTCCTTATGGCTCTCAAAACCACCAAGAATTACAAAAATTCTTAGAAAAATATAGGATAATAAATTAAATAAATAATTTTTGTTGTTTCGTTAAAAATTATGAACCGGTATGTCAGAGAAAAATACCGACATCGATGCCATTTTGCAAATTCTCAATCAATTTTGATGCATTCAAGCTTTTTTTTTTCGAAGGCTCCATAAATCTATTCTTTTTTTCTCTCTTTATTCCCAAGATAAAATTTTGACATAATACCAATTTGAAGCTTTAAATGTTCAATCAATCAACTATTCAGTTTGTCATTGAGAAATTTCCTAATCAACTCTTGTCGCAAATTGAGTATAAAATGATAATTCCCTAACAACTGTCTTATTTATCGTCTTGATTGCTCGTCTAACTAAAGCACTCAAATCCTTATCGCATTTTCTAATTTGTAACAGATTTCTATCTCAAAAAGAAATCACCGCTCGCTCACGTGGAAAAGAAAGGAGAGAGACGCTCTAGTAATTTTAATTATATTACTCGTCCGCTCAAAAATCCCTTTACAACACTTTTCCTTCTTCTTCTTCAACTTTCAACTTAATCCCAATGAGTTCTGGTCCTTGTGCTGTGTCTCGAATCACAGTCAAGAGTGGTTTTTTCTCTTTGTTTGTTCTAAACAGAGTGGAGAGTGGAGCAATGCGTGGCGGAAAACTATGGAGGAGAGAAAAGCACAAGAGCCAAGACCGTTCAGCATGCAAGAAAGAAGAAAAGTGGTTTCTACCGTGCATTTGGTGTTCTAAGGAAGCTGCAAATGAGAGTGAGAAGCAAAAAAAGAAAAGAAAATCAAGAGTGGTTGCAAAGAGAGTGCAGGAAAATGCTTGAGGTGGAGAAAAGAAAAGAAAAAAAGAGAAAAAACAGCCACATTGACGGGTTACCTGGACAAAGTGGAGCTATTTGATCTACCAAAGTCCGGCCGTGGGATGTCCTCCAGGCCACGATGAACAGACACCGCTTCCGGGTCCAGATGAGCTCCCGAGTCTACCAATTGGAGGTACTCTGGTGTCTGCAGAGAAGCCAAGGAGGGCTTTTTGTACCTTCAGGAAAAGAATCCCTCAATTAATTTAAATACTTCAAATGATTTTTAACTGATAAAACGCTATGAACCGCTTTAAAATGCTTTTAAAGAGCTTTAAAGCGTTTAAAAGTGTTTCAAATCTCTTCAAATATAGCTACACTGAGCTCCACGAAAGAGAACATGCGTAAGAGAACAATTTTGCTCACTTTGGGTATTAAAGAGAAAAAAAAACCCAATTGTTTTTCGCGGCTAATTCAAAATCTAAAAATGAATAATTATGTATTGGCAGCGCTGTTGTCCCAAAGTGAATTTCGAACGGTCAGTTGCGGTTGAGAGCTCGGCCCAACAGGTCATGCGGAGGGCTGTTGCTTTTCGCTGCTCCATCTCTCCCTTATCAAAATATGATTTGATTGGGAGATTCCTATCAACAGAGAAGCATTTCTTCAATCATTCAAGCTCATTCGTGGCGGCTCTGAATGAAGAAATGACTTTTCTGCTGATAAATTCACAATGGGCGATTTTGCTCGCCTGGTAGAAAAGAATATTTTTCATTGTAAATTTATCAGCAGAAAAGCCATTTCTTCATTCAGAGCCGCCACGGATGAGCTCATGATTGAAGAAATGCTTCTCTGTTGATAAGAATCTCACAATCAAATAATATTTTGTAAAGGAGAGATGGAGCAGCGAAGAGCAACAACCCTCTGCATAACCTGTTGGGCCGAGCTCTCAGCTGCAACTGACCGTTTCGACCGTTCGAAATTCACGAGGTCTCACTTTGCGACAACAGCGCCGCCAATACATACATATTCATTTTTAGATTTTGAATTCGCACTACAATAAAATACCCAAAAGCCATAAAATAGGCCATTATCTGAATGTTCTCTTTCGTGAAGCAAAATTGCACTTTATGGTTCTCTTTCGTGGGGCTTAGTGTAAATAAAAAATGAAGCGAAACTTCTCTAGAGTTTCTTAGGTTTTGCCAATCATTACATTCAATTGAGCAAAGATTCTCCATATTAACACCCCTTGCCGAAAGAGGTTTCTGTATCTGCTAAATAATATGTTTTTTTTACTAATTACATTGGGTTTGTGTCTTCGCTATTAAAAGCATATAATTTTTAAGGAAAGTTGATTTGAGGAAAATGAATTGTTCTTTTTATATTTGCTTCAAATAAAGTTAAAAATGTAAGAATTCTACTAAAAATTAGCAAAAAGATATTCTATTCCACAAATAGGCAAACTCGTCAAAAGACCTATTGTCTTGTCTAAGGAGATCTATTTGTAGCGGAGACACAAACCTTATAATCAATTATTTAGTAAACTAATTTAATTTTCTCTAAAAAGAACTATGAATGTCTCAAGAGGTTAAAAAAAATCAGTCATTCTGAAGCTGTGATCAAACTCTTAACAATAATAAATTTCCCAAGAAGTTGTGAAGAAATAATTCTTGAAAGAATAAAGAAAAATTCGACGACCTAACTTTATCCAAACACTTTCAAGTAAAAACTCCAAAAACTTCTTTCTCTTTCTCTGAATTCGCTTAAAAAACTTCAGAGCTTTAAAAAAAATCTAAAGAATGAAATCAATTACTATAAATTTGAGAAATTTTTCCCATGAGCTTTCAAAATCTTCAAGGCTCTCCTTAAGTTTTCAAAATTTAGAAAAAAAAATCCAAAAAATATTACAAATAAATAGAAATTTTCCAGTTAAAAACTCACAGTTTGAGGAGAAGTGATGAACACACAACGGACACTGAGCTGGCGGCCATTGCAGCGGAGGCCATCCATGGCTCCAGCACAAAGCCAAATGGACTGAAGACTCCAGCCGCCAGAGGAATTCCCAAAAGATTGTACATGCTGGCAAAGAGGAAGTTCAACCGAATCCGCTTCACTGTGCGCCGCGACAGATCCAGACACGCCACAACGTCCAACAGATCATTCCTCATCAGCACCACATCAGCCGCTTCGGCAGCCACATCTGTGCCCGCCGCAATGGCGATTCCCACGTCCGCTTGCGCCAGCGCCGGACTATCGTTGACACCGTCTCCCACCATCGCCACGCGAACGCCGCTCTCCTGCAGTCGCTGGATTTTGGCCACTTTGTGCGAGGGAAGCACCTCAGAGAACACCCGATGGATGCCCACTTGGCGAGCAATGCTGGCCGCCGTGTTCTTGTTGTCTCCCGTCAGCAGAATCACCTCCACGCCCATTCGACGCAACGTAAACACGGCCAGGTGAGCCTCCGGCTTCACCATGTCCGACACCGACACCATGGCCACCAGGGAGTCATTGATGGCGCACAGAATGGCTGTATGGCCCATCGACTCCTCCTCGGTCATCTTCGCAGCCACCTCTGGTGGCACATGAATCGTGTTCCGGTGCATCCACTCGCGGTTGCCAATCAGGACGCGATATTCAGACTGCAAAAAACACAGAAAAGGAATTCTTAGCCATGTAAAGATGACGGAATAACGGTTGAAATTTGAAGGGATCTTTCTAATCTTAAAAAAAAACCTTTGGGGGAAATTAAAGGCTTTTCTTCAAGTTCTAAAAGTCCTTAGAAGACAGTTAGTTCAGATCAACGCTAATCTCCTTTGTCGATTATAGCTGAAACGGCTAAAACTATGCTCAAAATGGCGGATTTCTTTGGGAAGTATTTTAATTTGAAAAGATGAATTAAAAAAAAAAGAATAAAATTGGAATTATACTTACACTTTTGTCAGAATTGTTTGTGAATTCTATTTTTTTTTAATAAGGGGTTCATCATAAGACGATTTCCCGTGAATTCTATTGACACTAACAACTAAATTTACCTTTAATCTTTTTAGAAAGCTGATTGAGTTCATAAGAGAGCAAAGATAAAAAAAATAACTTTCTGAAATATCATTTTACCACTTTGAGAAGATATATTTTTACAAAAACGATAAAAACAATTCATTAATTCAGTAAATCGCTTGCCAAGCGTAGAAAAGTTTACATATTTCGAATATGCAATAAGAAAGTGAAAAACATCGGATAACCCAAAAAATTTATGTATCGATTAATACAAATACTGATGAAGGGTTAAAAATAAAACAAAAATTAATAATGAACAATTGGTTTATTTCAGCATTAAACCGATTGAACTCTTCAGAATTGTTACAACAGTTTTCTATACAGTTTCTTAAGTTTCTAATAATATGTACATTATGTCTCAAATTAGACTACTTAAGAGACCATCTTGAAAGATAGCCAAAGTTACTACAATTTATAGAATAGTTTAACTTTAAATTTATCCTAATTTATTTTTTCAATTTTTAAGATTTTGAATTGTTCACTTTCAAAATCTCCATTTTTTTAATCCTTAAAATAAAATCATTTTAAGTAACCATTTTAAAAAATATTTTCTCCTAATAATTGCTTCGGTGATTGCCATTTCGACAAGCTCCAAGCACTTAAGCACATTTCATAAACCTACAATTACTGTAGGCATGAAAGCACACGCATGGGGGCCCCATATGACATCAATTTCACTGAGACACCGCTCGTATCCCTCTCAAATCACGTCCCACTCGCTCCTATGGAATATCAGTTGCGACTTTATTTAAACATTTAAAATATAGGTATATGCTAAAACAATTTTTAAAAAATACCAATTCCAACCGATTTGCTAGTCAAATTTTTTTTGTTTCCACTGTGTTATATAGGAGAACGTTGAAGGGCAAGAATTCTGGAACATCAGTTCTAAATCACTGAACACAATCACAAGCACTTTGAAAGATCAACAATCAAATAAAATTGAGATCACGATCACACTGATCACTTCTCATTTCTTTTTGAAACTTGGAGAAATTTAAGAGAATTAAGAAGTGTTCGGAACTATATTATTTCGCGTATTCGCAAAACGCGGAATACGACCTCTCCATTGAGCATAGATCACGCTAATGATTTCAAAGTAAGATCGTCCTTGACGAGCTGGTGGAGTCAGGTCTTGTTTGAGTTCTTCTTTAAATCCTCGTGGCACGTAAAGATAGTAAAAGTCAATGTAAAAATCTTCTCCAAGGGAATCACGAGAAACTACCACAAGCACTTCTGCTAAGCACAAATTTGCCAATACAAGAATTATGAGGATCACATTGACCTTCGATGGATTCATCTTGGATGACACTGAACGAGTGAAGACTATGAATTTGCCAATTTCTTTTAAGTAACGTCTCTGTGATCAATGTTAAGTTTATGAGATTTTTTTAATTTCTCTTTTGGTTTCTACTGCTTTATGATCTCACGCACCCCCCTTCCCCCGGTAATGAAGCCTTTTTTTCCACCCAATAAAACATGTCTTATGACAAACCATTGAACGTCCATGCGGACAGTCTTACAAACTCATGATACATGTCGCTTGTGTTCTTTGGACAAAAGTTGACACCATACAGGACTTGAATAAGAAATGATCCTAGCTGTATTAGGACCCTAAATATTAGGGTCCAAAATTTGAATTTTATATCGGCCATATCTCCGGTTCTGTGTGTTATATTTAAGAAAAACAATTTACTAAGTAATCACTTACAAAGATTATTTCATAATACCTAAAAGTTTATCGGTGATTGCCGCTTCAAAGTTCCAAGCGCTTACCTAAGCACATTTCATGAACCTACAATAACTGTAGACATGAAAGCACACGCATAGGGGCCCCATATAGCATCAATTTCCTGAGTCACCAATCGTATCCCTCTCAAAACACGTCCCACTCGCTCCTATGGAATACCAGTTGCGACTGTATTTAAACATTTAAAATATGCTAAGACAATTTTTAAAAAATACCAGTTCCAACCGATTTGCTAGCCAAAAAATATTTTTGGTTCCACTGTGTTATCGGGGAGAACATTGAAGGGTAGGCTTTCTGGAATATCAGTTACAATCAAGTCCTAAAGACATCACTGAACACAATCAAAAGCACTTCGAAAGATCAACAATAAAAAAAAAATTGAGATCACGATCACACTGAATTTCACTTTAAGAAATTACTCATTTGTTTGAAACTTGAAGAAAATTCAGAAAATTAAGGCATCGTATTTGGTATATGAGTGTGTAGATTATTTGCAAAACGCGGAATACGACCTCTCCATTGAGCATAGATCACGCGAATGATTTCAAAATAGGATCGCCCTTGACGAGCTGGTGGAGTCAGGTCTTGTTTGAGTTCTTCTTTAAATCCTTGTGGCACGTAAAGATAGTAAAAGTCAATGTAAAAATCTTCTCCATGGGAATCACGAGAAACTACCACAAGCACTTCTGCTAAGCACAAATTTGCCAATACAAGAATTATGAGGATCACATTGACCTTCGATGGATTCATCTTGGATGACACTGAACGAGTGAAGACTATGAATTTCTCTTGCGTAACGCCTGTGCGATCAATGTTAAGTTTATGAGACCTGAGACCCTTTTAATTTCTCTCTTGGTTTTTACTGTAGTTTAATGATATCACGTGTGATCATTATTATTCTTTTCATTGGCGATTCCCTAATCCCAACTTACTATAGTGGATCTCTAAAATCGAAGTCACTGCCGAGACATGTGGGTGGAGGCGTTACACGTTTCACAGTTCAAAAATTCCTAAAGTGATGTGCGCTTCAAAAAATTTCCGTCCGGCCGGCCGTCTATCTGTCCGTTTGGATGACCGTAGTATAACGGCTTTTAGTGAGAGAACTGCAAAGGAATCGACTTGTGGTTTTCGGCAAAGGTCCTCACATCCGCCATTTTAAAACACCCGAAAATTATATCCTAATACATAAAGCCAAGTGTGCATATCTGAATTGGCCTGATCACCCCCAAACCATTGAATCTCGACCGGGCGTGACTCCAGGAGTCCGAAAATACCCATCTCCAAAATGTTTGTCTTTCTGTCTGTCTGTCTGTCTGTCAGTGCGTACGCGCATCACGGCCAAACCGCTGAACCGATCTGGCTGATATTTGGTATCGGTATAGTTGGCATCCCAGGTTGGGACATAGGCTATATGAAAACTCCCCCCACCTCCCCTATCTGGTACCTCCCATACGAATTTACCCCTTTTTTCGACATTTTTGACCTTTTGACCACTAAGATGAACCGCTAGCGGGTTACGATGTATTATGGGAATGATAAGGATGGTATCCTCTATAACTTTTGGGTATAGAGAAGTTGCCCCGCCATCCCCTATTGGTACCTCTCATACAAATTTACCCATTTATCAGCCATTTTCGAGTTTTTGACCATAAAACCGTATGATAGGGTTGATCAGAATGGGTTAACCTACAACCCCATACCATATAAACCCATCATCCCCTATTAGTAACTTTCAAACAAATTTACCATTTTTCAGACAATTTCGACTTTTTCATCACTAAAATGATGCGCTAGCGGCTCACAATGTATAAAGGGGTTAATTTGGGTTATGTGGCCTGTAATTTAACATTATAGGGGATTCCCCCCACTACCTTTCAAGCCTTTCATACAAAGATCCCCTATTTTTGACTTTTTATCTGTTAAATGAATCTTCTCAATCAATTTAACGAACCCAAGTTACTGAAGTTATACTACACAATCCACAAACCACGCAAAGAGAGGCGCGAAGCGCCTCGTTCAAGATAAATTTGAGGTAATTTTAGAACAATACTTACGCGCATATCGCTTTCAAAAGACAATTGAGCGGATTTTTAGTAGTCACAATTCTTATCGCAAATGAGCTTTCAAGACGAATTTGGGGGATTTTTAGCGTAGTTCTTAAGAGCGAAACGCTTTCAAGAAAAATTTGGGTTATTTTTTCAAGCGTTTTCAAATGAAATTTGGACAATTCTTAAGCGCGAAGCGTTCTTTAAAGTAATGCAGTTTCATCTGGAAATTTACCTGCGCCATCTTTGTGACCGCATCAGCGCCATCTATTGAACACCTAGTAAAAGTTAATAACTGAAATTTTGTACTAACCTGCAGATAGTGCTGAGGATTTGTCAGTGCCTGATGGAGAGCCCCTCTTGGTGATCCCATAAGATGTCTGCGCGTCGCGGAAGCGTCCGAATGAACGAAGAGCTCAATCAGTGGAGGACCACGCGCTAGAGGAATCAACCACGGCACAAATATCTCATCCTCCACAACTTTTAAACACTTCGCTAATCCCCCCATCTGACCGGACTTTGTCTGCTCTCGCGCCTTTTCCAGCAGCATCTGCTTCAGTTCGAAGCGATTGGTAACAGTTGAGATTCCCTTGGCACTCTCCTGGCCACTTTCGGCGTCTTCCTGTAGGATTTTTCCACAAATTCGCAGAATTTGGTGCATTTTTTGCTGCACTTCCTGGACTTTTGTCTCATGCTGCAGAAATTGCTTAACTCTCTCAACACAGTCGCTCAGCTTTATGAAGAAAGCCTCCCTGGACATTACGGTGAGCAGTTGTCGACACTCTGAGTACTCCTGGGTGGTTAGAAGGTGATTCACCGTTGTGAAGCAATAGAGTTCACGCAGTTGCTTGCCCAGCGGACACTTGGGCAGTTCCCTGACCAGCTCATGGAGGAAGTGCAGAGCAGAGTGGAAGTGGAGGAAGAAGACATCAATAGCGGGTTGCCACTGGCTCTCTACTGACTTTTTCAGGTGGTTGTCATCCGTGAGGAGGGAGATAATCTCCTGGCTGTCTTCCAATGACTCCACATAACGCCTTACAGACATCAATCGTCGGATATTCTCACACTCCTCGTGATTCAAGACATCCCGGACACTCCCACCGGCTGCCAGTGTGTAGAGATTCCCCTGAGAGAAATGATCCAGCAGACAGAATTTCACTCCCTGAACAAATCCACTGATAGAGAAATCATAGAAGAGGAATTTCTCAATTAGGAACTGCAAAACGCGTCCGGAAAGATGAATTCTCTCCTTCAGTATCACTTCCTCAACTATGTTATTCAGGATTACGATGGAGGATGTCGCCTGGAAGACTTGAAACTTGGCCCTGGTGGTGAATTTCAGCGGCAGAAGTTGCTCTAGAGCCGATATCGAAGTGGCCACCCCAAAGACAAGAACCAGCGGAAGTTGTCCCCGATAGGAGGCAAGAATCGTCACCAGTTCTCTCAATGTGACCTTGCAGAAGAGCTCAAAGTCCGGAATGACAATGGCAAGGGTTGTCACGGTGTCTCTATGCTCAAGAAATGCCCCACAGAGACTCCTCATGGTGCAATTCTGCTTCCGGACATCAGATTCCCGGAACTGTCCAATGAAGCCTCCCACAATTGTCTCAACGGCCACTTTCACGCTGGTGGCATCTCTGGATGTCAGCACGACTGAGAAGAGCCCCTCTTGACCGGAAATCCGCTCCGACAGACGCTGAAACATGCTCAAGTGATCCGGCTGATTGATTCCCGTCTGCAGCACAATCACCGGGAAGAGGTAGCTGAAATCACTGGAGTTGCTGGCCAAAACACTCTCCAAGACACTCTCCATCACCCGAGAGTAGTTTCCCCTCAGAATATCCTGGAAAACAGGAAAATCATGGGAACAAAGCGAGAAAATAAAAAAGTATTCTAACCTCAATCTTTGCGTGAATTCTTTCCCAAGTTTCTTCATAGCTGCGATACCAAGGACTGGTCAGGNNTGGAAAATACCAAAACGGAGTGGAAGGAGCTATCCCCTATAATGTAAATTAATAGGGTACATTACTCTAATCAACCCCCGCCCTACATTTTTAGTCGCTAACGCTTCATTTCAGCGATGAAAACGTCAAAAATATCCGAAAAATGGGTAAATTTGTATGAGAGGTACCAATAGGGGATGGCGGGGCAACTTCTCTATACCCCGAAGTAATAGAGGACACCATCCTTATCATTCCCATCATACATCGTAACCCGCTAGCGCTTCATCTTAGTGGTCAAAAGGTCAAAAATGTCGAAAAAAGATGTAAATTCGTATGGGAGGTACCAGATAGGGGAGGCGGGGGAAGTTTTCATATAGCCTATGTCCCAACCTGGGATGCCAACTATACCTATGCCAAATATCACCCGGATCGGTTCTGCGGTTTGGCCGTGATGCGCGTACACACTGACAGACAGACAGACATACAGACAGACAAACATTTTGGAGATGGGTATTTTCGGACTCCTGGAGTCATATCCGGTCGAGATTTAATGGTTTGGGGGTGATCAGGCCAATTCAGATATGCACACTTGGCTTTATGTATTAGGATTTTTATTTAATAATAGGGTTACGGTATATGTCTTGTGGAAAGTTCGATAAAATACCAAATATTTTTTTTTTAATTTTCCAAGAATTGCGAAATCACTTTCGCAGATCTTTCTTCAGATTTTGCAGTTTTTCGATTCTCAAACCCTTAAAAATTTGTGATTATTGAACTGTTCCATAAGACAAGACATGCCGTGATCCTATTTATAATGGAATATTTTCCTTCATCGAAATTTCGTCGATGATTTTTTTTTATTAAGGGACAAGAAATGGACATTTTTAACAATATTTCACGCTTAAAGTCTCTTCATAAAGGTGCTGTCACACGGTAATAGTTTTATAATCAGATTGTTACAGTTTAAACCGGTTTAGGGTTGTGGGAAATTTAAAAACCTTGGGTTTGAGACGAGCGAAACCCTTGAAAAGAAAGTTCCAAACCTTTGACCTTGAAAAATCGTTAGACGGAGTGTATGGATGTCCTTGGCACGTATGGACGAAAAGTACGTCCAGTAAATCTACAAAATATATGTGGGAATTAAACTGTAAGGATTCCACTAAAAAGTAGAGACGTTTTGGAGAAATACCAAAAAAAAAACACGTTTTTATAGGGGATAGGGGGTTCGTTTTCCGATTTTTAAAAGACTTGGAATATCAGAATCACTTTCAAACGTAAAAATCCATTAATAGAACGAATAGAACTATAACCGTGTGACAACACCACAAGAAAATTTGTTTCTCGCCTCAAGAATTTTTTTTACTCAAATTAAAAACTAATTTTCTGTACCTATACGCACTAAAACCAAAGCAAAAATTTACGTGAAAATATGACTTTTCTTTGGTATGAAACTCGTTTCCTTATCCTTAATCTCTTTCTTAAACCTAAATCTTCTCAATAAAACTGTTCAAAATGTTAGTCAGAGATGTAACACTTTATTTTGAGTCTAAAATGAATTAGGCTCTCTGAAATGTCCTTGTATTTTGAAGAGTCTTTCAAAATTTCCAGAAATTTGAGAAATAAGTTTTGAGTGTAATTTTCAAATTAAAAAATAAAAAAAACAAGTTTTTGTACTCACGATTTTCCCAAAAGCCTCCTCCTGATCAATCTCCTCATCGCTCTTGTCGATCTGCAGCAGTTGCTGCAGCTCCTTCGTCTTCCTCTCTGATGACGACAACTCCGGGATGATTTCCTCAATGGCGACGCCATTCACCAGCACCAAATCCCCTCCATTCCTCCTCGCATTATCATAATTGACAATCTTCTCGCTCTTCAGTCCTTTACCCAGACTCCCGTCAATATTGGAGATCTTGCACATTATTCCACATCCCGGAACCGACATGAAGTTGGCGCATTTGCCGAAAACATCCACTTCCAGCATCTCTTTGACAAATTTCACCACCGCTGTAGCGATTGGGTGTTCACTGTTGCTCTCAGCTGCCCCCAGGATGGTCAGCAGGCGCGCCAGGGAGCACTGAGCCGGCTTCACGAACAGGCAAATGCGTGATGTCATCGGCATGCCGTGCGTGATCGTGCCTGTCTTATCAAACACGATTGTCTTGACTTTGTGGGCATTCTCTAGTGGTCCAGCGCCTTTCACCAGCACCCCATGTAGCGCCCCCACGCCCGTGGCCACCATCACAGCTGTGGGCGTGGCCAAGCCCAAAGCACAAGGACAGGCGATGGCGAGAACGCTCAGAGCACACCGAAAGGCGTAACTGAAGATGATCTCCTCACGATTCAAGCCTCTCTTCTGCGCCTCCGTCATGGGGAGATGATCAATGTTGATATAACCACTGATTGTCCATCCAATCAACGTCACTGTGGACACGGCAATGACAAAAGGGACAAAGTAACCGGCAATCTTATCGGCGAGCTGTTGAATGGGCGCCTTGGAGGTCTGAGCCTCCTCCACGAGTCTCACAATCTGAGCCAGAGTTGTATTCTCGCCGGTATGGGTGGCCGTCATGAAGAGGAGACCATTCTGATTGATTGATCCACCAATCACGACATTCCCCTTCTTCTTGGGCACCGGCATCGACTCCCCCGTGATGAGACTCTCATCACACGTGGAATTCCCATAAAGCACCTTCCCATCCACTGGAACTTTACTCCCAGGAACCACCTTCATGATATCCCCTCGCTGTACATAATCCACTGAGATGATCTTCTCAGACATCACTTCAAAGTTGTCATTGATCGTCACGAGAGTCGCCTCCGTGGCTTTCAGCGACAGCAACTTCGACAGAGCCTCCGATGTCTTCCCCTTGGCCACATGCTCAAGCCACCGACCCAGCGAGATGAAGATCAACAGCATGGGTGGCGTGTCGAAGAACGTGAGCGGTGATGTGATTTGCTGAAGCACCATAGCGGCCACCAGAACTGCCACTGAGTAGATGTAACTGATGGTGGTGGCCATTGTGATGAGGACATCCATATTGGTGGATCCATGACGAACCGCCCGGTAAGCCTGAACGTAGAAATGCCAGCCACCGAAGAACTGCACCGGCGTGGAGAGGACAAACATCACCAGATTCTCCATTGACAGTCCAGGAAGGACGCAGCACATCTCCTCGTGCGTGTGATACTCCATCTCGATCATGAAATAGATCATGGCGATCATGCAAGGGCCACCAAACACCAGAGAGATGAGAAAGGCGTTTCGCCACTTCCGGATCTCCTCCCTGGACAACAGAGAAAAGGTGTTAAAAACGAGGTTAAAAAGGAAATTGTTTATTTTTTGGGCTAAATCAAGACACATTTAAAGATCGTAAGTCTTGGGAACCTGCAAGCTTGGAAGGATTGTCGAAAGGGGGCGCTCAAGTCATTTTCTAGGGCAAAATTTTAAAACACATTAAAGCAATTTTTATCGAAAAATTTCATAAAATTAACACATAAAAGTAAGAAACTGCATTAAATTTAAGCAGAAACTTCTCAAAATTTTGTGGAAGGATTTTCAACTCAATTAAGCAGAAACTACTAGAAATTACGAAGTTCTTCTAGAATTTGTAAAATTTGTTAAAGGATTTCTTATTGAAACTGAGGGAAGTTTTTGCTAGAAATTAAGGCAAAAGTATTTATACGAAACTTTATTGGATTAATATTGTCAACATTTATGGCATTTCTTGCAAAAATTCGCAAAAGTCTGTATTTCTAGCAGAAATTTCATAATTTTTCTATTAAGAACATTTGATAGCAGAATATTCAGACAGAAGAAATCGAAATATTTACAAAATTTCTATTTTCCAAAGAAAATTCTGTTTACTCTTTATGAGAAATTAAGACTTATAGAAGTCTAGTTTTCTAGTAGATATATCTAGAAACTTTAAGAAAGTTCACCATCTTGAGGAAGCCTTCAGTAAATGGCAAGATTTGATTTGAATCTCATAATATTTAAATGTTTCCAACAATTATCCGTATATGGAAAAGTTCTTTAAACTCATTATTTTGTATTATATATTCTTGTAGGTAATAAAATAAATATGGGTCACAATAAATCTTTTATAGTCTACGTGCAAATAAGATAAAAGAAAAAAATGGCTTTAGATGCTGATATAAGATTAGGTCAAAAAATTATGTCTCTACTTTAAATAAAGTCTGACTATTTCGTCACACCTTAGACACTAACTCAACGCAATTCCATTTAGCCAAGACACCACCTTTTCTAAGTAGAATAAATCACAGCTAAAAATCTTTTACTCACTTGTGTTCCAAGTAGCTGTGCGCCATCTTGTCCTTGTTGGACAATAAACTCGCCTCGAAGCCCAGCGAATTGATCACATCGCAAATGGTTCTTGCTCCCGTCTGTTCGTTGCTGAACCGGAACTTGCCTCGCCTCGTGGTGAGCGCCACGGCCGCAAAGCTCACTCCGGGACTCTTCAGCACGGTCTGTTCGATTTTATTGACGCAACTGGCACACGTCATACCCTTAATCTCCACCTCAATTTCACTCTCTCCCGTGCCCGGTTCATCGATGACTTCCGCCGGGAAGCCCAGTTCACTGATGGACTGGGCGATGTCTTCCGCCGTGATGTGGCGCTCATTGTACTTCACTTCTGCCTTGGCGGCCAACAGAGCCACCAAGATGCTCTCCACGCCGAATATCCTTCGGCAATGTTTCTCAATGGCAGCCACACAACTAGCACACGTCATACCCTTGATATGCAGGAAGCACTTGCTCCAGTTGGTCTCTTTGATCACCTCCGGACCGCCTAGCATCACGAGAGATTCAGAAAGTGGCCGTCGTTGCTCCTTAGGACTTCGATTCTCACTCTCAGTCAGTGAATCCTTTACTCTCGCCTCAAAACCCATATCCTCGATAGCCTCGGCGATACCCTTGGCCTCCCACAATGCCGGATCAAACGACACTGTGGCCTCCTTATTGTCCAGACTCACGGAGATCTCTTTAATTCCCTCTCGACTGCCAATTGTGCCCTGAATATTCTTAACACAACTGTTACAGGTCATCCCATCAATGTGGATTTTCACCTCCTGGACAGATCCTCGATAGGGACACTCAAAGCCCATATCCTCAATACTCTCAGCAAGATCTTCCGCACTGACCACCAAAGGATTAAATTCCACATTTGCCGCTTTCTCCTCCAAGCCTACTTTTATACTATACACGCCCTTCTTCGTTCCAATGGTCCCTTCGATGTTCCTCACGCACGATTGGCATGTCATGCCAATCACTGGAAGCCTCACGGAGGCCACAGGGCGCTCCAAAAGCCCCTGAGACTCCGGGCAGTCTTCATTTGTGTCTCTGAAAAGAGAAATAAATATAAATTTTTAGCGCAAAGTCAAAATTATTAAAACTTGAGACGTAATAAAATATGCTTTTCTGTTAAAACTTGGTGATAAAGAGTAGAGTCGAAGTGAGACCTATTTGAAATCGAACAGCGGCTCTCATGAGTATGTCGTGTAGTTACAAGGGTCGCAGTTGGATTCCAAATACGGTAATACTTTAACACTGTATACTCTTTAATAAAAAATATTAGAATTTGAGACCGATCCGTGTCATAGGGGCTGAGCTTTTTAAGAAATAAGACATTTGAGTATTTCAAAATGGCGGACGTAGGGGTGTATTATGACATCATCGTCCAATTGCAGCTGGCCGAAATATGACCTTTGCCGAAAACCACATGTCGATATCTCACTATTCTCTCGCTATCAGCCATTGCATCACAGACAGACGGCTGACCGGACGACCGGACACTTTTTGAAGCACACTTCACTATGGGTATATACATAGGTAGAGACCGGTAGTTAACATCACCTTGGGGACCCATTACAGAAAGCTGTGATTTAGGAATCCCAGTTAAAAATGCACGTCGTGATATTCAGAATCGAATACTCGACCGGTATTTGCGATATTTCTCAATAATACCAATTACTTGTGACCCTATATTTGCCAAATAATTTTTCTCTATTACGATAAACTATTGAAAAAAGACAGATAAGATAAGATTTCTTCCCGTGGAAACACTACAACTCGTGCCTGAATATTACCTAATTAATCTAACACTTTCATTCACCACTAGAAATTCCTCTTTCCCCTCTTCGATCGTCATTCCGAGCTAAGACTGATCTCAGACCACGAGATTCATATTATACACAATACAAATGTCCCAGATTCTCACATTTCACATGAGAAAAAGATGAGAGTGAATGGCCAATAGCAAAAGCCATTGATAACGAGAGAGAGAGACATTATTCTCCTCTTATCACTGAAATATAGTCAGACTTTTTTCCAGCTTCGCTTGAATGCCTGGAAAAAGCGTTTCAGTCAAAATTACTTTAGCAGAAGTGCAATTAAAAGTCTATGTATATAGTGAAACAGATTAAATCGAAAAACATTCTAGCCAATGAAAAACTCAACATGGTCACTTTATACAAGTGTTTTAACGTGCAGAGATTGATCAAGAGCGGCGCAGCAAAGGTGTGTTCGCTTGAATTAGGGGGTTGGCAAGCGAGAAAAAATATTGTCATTTGTGTAAAAATGAATAAAATCGACAAAATTTGTATAGAATATTGACAAATCGACATCAATTTTCAAAAAAAGTGAGCGAAAATGCTTAAAACTATCTTTAACGCTAGCTTTTAAAACAAAGGCTTAAATTAACACATAATAGTTCTTATCGGTATTAATCCAACCCAAGGATTTCTTTTCGGGTTAAAAACGTTACAAAAATCGGCAAATCGGCAGAAATTTCTCTTAAAAATTGTTAAAGTTGACTTAATTTGCGCTTACTAAGAGCGTAGACTTCTCCTCAATGTATACAAATTAACTTTCAATTCATTAAAAGTATCAAAATTGACAAAAAAATTCGACAAATCGCCAGATCATCAACTTAAAATTCCCTCAACATCGTACTTGTTCGCCCCTTGGCTTTATAGTTACATTTTTTTGCTCACTTGAACTCTCCAAATCAAAATCATATGGGGAAAAATACAATTTAGAAAGTTACATTGAAATATATCTCTCATTTTGGACCATATTTTACCACCAAATTACGGCAATTGTTGCTTAAAGGCAAATGTCTTAAAGAAATATTTCTCGGATTAATCAATTTCTGTGAATTTATTGTTATAAAGATAAAGAATTCTTTTTCATTGAAAAGCTTGTTATTGAAACATAGCAATTCACCTTAAATTAAATTGATATCATTGTGTTTGTGGATATGTCATCGCTTGACAAATTCTACAACAGTTTGCTTCAAGAACTTTTAATGAATTAGTGAGAAACCGGTATTGGGAGATTCTCTGGCAGAGAGCAAGCAAATTAATGCGATTTTGGCTAAGAAAGAGGCAATGATTCCTCTGGAATTTGAGAAATAATGGTAATTTTGACAGTTGAAGAAGTCGAAATGAAAAGTTATATTCATCTTTTTTCCTTGTTATTATCCAACAATTTGCCAATCATGCAACCGAGAGGCTTATTAGATACATTAGCACATTGTGAGTCAGAGTGTCTAAAATTCCATCGCAGACTCTTGTGCAGAGAACTCGTGAATTTCCCTCTCTTTTCCCATAAACAGCAATTGTGTCTCTGATGGAGACCTACTTTGAGAGCTCATAATTTCTCTCCACCTTTCATTGCACTTTCAATTTGAGATTTCTACAATATTAAAACAAAACAAATTCCCGCTCAAAATTCACCTCCTGCAGAGGGTTAATTTCTTTTATTTGCTCATCGTCGCCGTATCTCAACTGACATAAACAAATAACGGCCGCGAAAATGATAAGAAAATCGTGCTTTACAGCATATTTCCTCGATTGGTGGGCCCTATAATCAAAATTTTCCCAGAGACACTTTCCGTAATTGAGCAATTAGTGACATTATATAGATGAATGTTTGATCGTGGAAATTGATGATTTCTTTTTGGTCACACAAAGGGGAGTCAAACATATTATCACGTCTCCCACGCAAATCCTTCATGTGGGTGGGAGAATTCCTGAGAATCGTGGGTGTTACGCTTGAATGGTATACTAAAGCTTCACCCCGGAATGTCTCTCTTCAGCGCAATTATTCAGGAAAATTCCACAGAAAATTGAGTCCTTGATCGAATTATTGAGCTCAAAAATTCCACCTGCGTTGAACGCAATTTCACATTCAACACCAAATAGGTATACAAAACACACAGTAATTAAAAGCTCAACAAAAGAGCCACGGGAATTAAACTTAGACACTATCTTGATGCTCTTTTACCTCGAGTCATCCTCATCTGATAGTCGGGAGTAGCGAAAATTCTCCTTGAAACCCGTGAAATTCATCTCATATGGAAAATCACAGATTCAAAAAAAAAACACTAAAAAAAGATTAAATTCGTGTCTTTGAACTTGACTGAAACACTCGCGATGTAAGAAAAATGAAACAGAGAAATTCCTGCAACGGGAATATTCGGAATGGGCCTCAATCTCTCTGAGGCACCATCGAAAGTCTTTTCTGCACACAACACGAACAACAACTCTTTTGCACTCCGCCAAACACCATCTGTGACACACAAGCTCACAATCAACACTGACGGGCCGTGTGGCTCACTGGAGAGAATCCGGTGAATGAGTGTGGAAAACAGATGGAGAATGGATGGAGAGAATAAATGTAGGGGAGCAGATAGACTTTGCATAATGCTTACTCACATAGCGATTCAATAATATTAATTTTCCTTATAAGTTCTTTGGGAATTTCATTTGGAACAATTTCAGGAAAAAACACGCTGAATAAATTTATTCGAATTTTTCACGAATTTTCAAAATATTTACAATCTTTAAAGCTAATCACACACAAACAAGCTTAACTCTTAAACATAAAACTATAAATACTAGAGGATGTTTTATTGATATTGAAAAACCTAGAACTAGCAGATTTGGCACTCAATCACTCAATCAATTAAATACTAGGCAATAAATATCCTATCCTAATACATAAAGCCAAGTGTGCATATCTGAATTGGCCTGATCACCCCCAAACCATTAAATCTCGACCGGGCGTGACTCCAGGAGTCCGAAAATACCCATCTCCAAAATGTTTGTCTGTCTGTCTGTCTGTCT
>CAKKOB020000336.1:8206-31128 GCA_918844115.2 Phlebotomus perniciosus | reverse complement strand
CTTTTTATCTGTTAAATGAATCTTCTCAATCAATTTAACGAACCCAAGTTACTACACAATCCACAAACCACGCAAAGAGAGGCGCGAAGCGCCTCGTTCGGTATATAAAAGAGACTAATATTTTGACGAAAATTTAATAGTTTTCTCGGTTTTCCATTGGAATGTGATTAAATAGATTTGAAATATGAACTGTATAGAAATCTGTTTTTAGATTCTAGAATCATTTTTTCCTCTTGAAGATCATTCAGATTTTTATTAACAGAAAAAAACTTTATAATCAAAAATCTGTGGTCTAAACTAAAATTTGTTTAATGAATGTGTGGAATCACTTCCAACACTTGATTGGAGAAATGAAAATTCACGGAAGACTGAGAGGCGCCTTTGCTCCCAGTAACTGCCGGGGACACCCAATAGTCACTCTTGTTTCGCACGTGTACACTGCTTGATTTTACTCTACGCGTCTGAACTCGTCAACTCATTCGTGGAACTTTTTAACTATATCCCTAAGTGATTATTGCCCCCGGTCAGCCGGGACCGCCCGGAGAAGGTTTGGCTACTGCCAATTATTGGTGAGGGGAAGGTTGGGCGTTTTTGCCGTATATAGAGTCAATTGTTCCACAAATTTCTCCACATAAAGAATTAAACAATCTTTTTTAGAGAAAATCTACGAAATACCTAAGCGAAGGTGGTGACAATTTCACTTTTAGAGGAAACCAAGCCTTGTAAATCTCGTCTAAAACTGGATTAATCGTATTTTTTACTTTGTTTCTGAGTCACTTTGTTCTATCAGAGTTCATAATCAGCTGATTTGGAGACTCTCCAAAACTTGCTTAACAATGAGCTGATTATCTTGAATAGCCCCACAAGCGAAAGCAAAGTCAATCAATTACAATCCTACTTCTTATAAGTAAACAAAGCGCGAGTTTGTGTTGAAACAAACGGCAAAGAAAAAGTCTCCAAATCCGCCCATTCAAGGTGGATTTCAAATGAGCATGAAATCCCCGCCAGACTGACTCACATCGCTCGTTTTGTCTACCTCACCGGCGTTTCTCTCTCTCTCTCTTGCGCCTCCCCGAAAAAAGCATTTTTCAATTATTTTCAATCACATTTCGGGTTTGAGATAATTGTGAAATATTGCCACCCAATTCATTCGATAGTAGTCTAATTGATTAATACAATGTTCCCTGTCTGATTTGGCGGCAAGTGATAAGAAAATTGACAAGAAACAGCTGAAAAGACGTCTTTATCAGTTTGTTACAAAGGAACGATAAGGGGGACATTTGTTCCTTTCTAGGGCACTTTAAAACACTCCCAAAGGGCTAAAACAGTTCACATGGACTCACCGAGTTGGTAGGGGGTCCTCCGGCGGGGGCAGAGTCCCAGAATCCGATGAAAGCAAGGGATTCGCTGCAGACTCGCAGTCATTGTCTGAAACAGATGGAAATCTTGTCACTGCTAATGTTTCACCTCATTTTGTCAGTTGGACTCACCTCGTGGGACAATTAGGTGTCCTGTGTCCATTTTCTAAGCCCTTTTCACTGATTTTCTACTATTTACAGAAGAGTTCATTGATCCCCTTTTCACCAAATTCGAATCACTTTCATTTTCTCTCAGTGACACTTTTTGCAAACACTTTCTCTCGTGTCCCACTTATTGGGGCGCTTCGCCAGATGGTCGGACAGGTGTTGGTGGGGTCTGTGAGGAGCAGAGGCGCCAGTGTGAATGGGTTTTTGGGGGTGTTTGCAGAGAAAATAAGAGGAAAATGCGAGGAAATCGCTGTCACTGTGACATTCTCCATAGTCACTGCAGAGCCACCTACCCAGGTCAACTGAGAAATTGTTTGACAAACTTACACAGAAAAAAATCAGTGTTTGGGGAAAGTGAGTGTTTTTCCCCAATATTCCTGGTGAAATCATGGAAAATCCTGAGCAGGAGACCACAAATCAGGTGGATGAGCTCACACAGGAGATCGACAGAGGCCTTAAGATCCTGGAGGGTTTTCAGATGTGAGTAAAAATCGGCTTTTCCCGGCCAGGTGTTCTAACCTGTGTGTGGGAGTGTATTTTCAGCAACTGGATGATTGTCCGGGACGCAGACACGGGCAATGTGATCTGGCAGGACAACAAGGACTTCTCCTGTCCTGATGTGGAGCACGAGGCGCGAGTACCGGTGAAGATCCTGGATCTGCGAGCCATTTCGCGTGAGATCAATTTTAGCACAGTGGAAGCGATGGAAAACTTCCGGCTGGACCAGAAAGTGCTCTTCAAGGGGCGCATCATGGAGGAGTGGTTCTTCGAGATGGGCTGGGTGAGTCCCAACTCCACCAACACCTGGCAATCCACCATCGAGGCGGCCCCAGAGAGTCAAATGATGCCCGCCAAAGTGCTCAAGTAAGTCTATCAATAGGGAAGGGATTCTAATTATGGACAGGTTTTCAATATAGGATGTATAAAAGCTTCCATATACTTTTACTCCTAAATGTAATCTAATTTCAATGTTCGAACATGTTCGAATATTGGGATTAGATTACACTTGGGATTAGCAGAAAGTTACCCAGATTCAATGGGTAAGGAAGGACTGGAATGAAGCAGCAGAAAATACCTGAACTAATGGATAAGGAAGATCAGGGAATTGCCTGACCAAATAGTCATGAAATTCGTGAGATAAAGCATCGGAAATTTCCTGAGTCAATACTTGCGGAAATTCTAGGCTGAAAAGTTGATAAGTTCAACAGCGTGGCATTTTGTGCAACTCAGAGATCACCTCTCAGCGATTTCTCGCTCACTTCCTCATACACAAAAAGAGTCTCAACTGATTCTCTGTCCTTTTCTAACCAATGTAAATCAGATGAAAGGAAGATATTTTTTCGCCCATTACGTCGATGCAATAAATTCTTGCGTCAAATTCCTCGTCTGATAATTCTCAAGAGTTATCATGGTTATAGATGGTTAGAATTGATGGCTTTTTCCGCACTAATATTGAGTTTTTCTGGAAAATTCCTTTTACAGATTCTTAAATAAAGTAGAACAGACAGGATTTGAGTGGAAATTTGATGATTTTCCACTGGAAAATGCCATTATATAACTTTCAACCGTAAGAAATTGTTGACTCAACTATTGTCGTCTGACCGCGCCATTAGAATTAGACAAGGGGACACCGAATCGTAATAAATGAGCGATTTTCGTGTCCTCTCTGGACTCAATAATCGCACAGTTTTGTGTCCCTTTCTAACTTATGTAAATCAAATGAGAGGATGATACTTTTTCGCCGAGTTAATATGCCCCTTGTCTAAAACATTTCACTCAATTTATCCGAGACACAAACCTCCGAGTGTCCAAACTGAGTTTTCTTTCCAAATTAGCTTCCTTTCCCCTAATTTATTGTTCTCTCTCTCTCTCCTCCTTGCAGCGGCAACGTGACGATCGAAACTAGTTTCTACAATGGTGATGTTCTAATAACGAAATCCGTGGTGCGACTGTACTACGTGTAAAAGGCTCCCCGGAAGGACCTCCACTGGCATTTTATTTGTTGTGTGTGTGTGTGTTTTTTGCACCTGGAGAAATAATGGAAGCTGTCTTGTGATGTAACATCCACACCCTCACTGCATTTCCGCGCCTCCGGAACTAATAACTCAACGCGACGGACAATGAAAGAAGAAAAAAAAACTCCTCAGGACGGGCGAGAGAGACATTCCTCGGTGACAACGACGGAAGAGAGAAATCCGATGAAGCGTGGACAAAATTAAAAATAATAAAAATTAATTTTTAAATTATTTTATTTGCCTCTGAATTTTACATCAATAATGTAGTTTCTTTAGTTTTACTTGGATGGGGGGTAGGATTGGATGGGTCAAAGGGGTTTTCTTTTGTCTGTTTTTTTTTTGAGGGGTAAAACTCGCAAAATTTGTGAGCAGATAATATCTTTACAATTATGCACATCCTGGATTAATACTTTATCTGCTCGAACGGTTTAGTTTGATTAAATTGTGATTTTTTTAATTTATAATTTTTTTTCTCATAAATTTTCAAGACTAGACAAATTGTTTTCATCTTTATCGTTATTTTTTTTGCTCTCATCCTCTTAAAATCTATAACTCTTGATGAATTCGACTCAAAATACCTTTCTTTTACCATTTCTTGTTGCTTCATTAGAAAAATAAATTGAAGGGACAAATAGATAGATTATAGTTGAGGAATTGTTAAATATTTACACACACTTTTTACAAATTATTCGCATTTACTGTGAAATCCCATTGCTTGTCATCTTCCACCAATTCCAATCTCTGCTGCCTTGATCCGCGCCAGTGATAAAGAATGTCACAAGTGAAGCAAATCCACATAAATTATTCTCCCTCGCATTTTAAACCTCGGTGGAGCGCCCAAAGGCCCCAGATACGTCCTCAGAGCGCGATGGCTTGCGCTCGCGCTTATGGAAGATCCCACCGAGGAAGCCCGGCTGTGGGTGGTGGACGGGCGTCGTTGTGGTCGGCGGCGGCGCCTGTGGATGCATCATTCGTACTTTGGAGTCACTCCGGGAGCCGCTGCTCGCCGATGTGGACTGGAAGGAGATGGACATGCCGCTGTCCAGAGATCCGACGCTACCGCGTCTCTGTGGCTTCTCCGTGCCAACTGGAAAGGCAAATGATCACAAAGTTAGAAAAAAATCTATCCCATTCAAAGTGATTTAGGAATCTAACGAAATAGAAAAAAAATAAAGAAGCAGTAAAAGAGCTTTTAAAAAAAGTTTTTTTTAAGCTTTTGAGGAAAATTTCTGACAATTTTTAATGCTCAATATGAAGAAATTTTAGAGCTTTCCAATAAAGCTTAGACAGGTTTTTTTTTAATAAATTTTGTTCCAAACTTATGATTTTTGGGCTTTTAGATAGTTTTTTTTCGGCTTCAGGAGATTCTTTTTTAAAGCTTATGAAGAAACTTTTAAGCTTTTCAAGCTCTCCCAATCGAAGCTTCGATAATTTTAATAAACTTTGGTTTTATATATTAGTTTTATGATAATTTTTAAGCTTTTTAAGCCTTAGTAAATTCATTTCAAAAACTATTCTGGAGAAGAGCTCCATATAATTTAGGCAATTTTACTCAATTTTTGTTTAAAAGCTTCGGATTTTTAGCTCTTTATAAAGCTTTAGCTGGGTCTAAAAAAATCTTTAGAAGTTTTTGAAACTTTTTTTTCACAAGAGTAGAATCTTTTTTTAAAGCATCCATAGAAGATTTTGGACAAGATTTTAAAGCTTGAAAGCTTTCAAATCGAAGATTCTAGAGCTTTCATAAATTTTTTTTCAAAGCTTCACATTTACGAGTTTATTTTTCGAATTTTTAGCGCTTTGGCTGATTTAATAAGAATATTATCCAGCTTTTGGATAAGTTTTTTGAGTTTCAATAAAGTCTTTTTTAAAGCTTCTGGGGAAGACTTTATACAATAAAATTTTATTAAAGCTTATGTAGAAATTTTTAAGCTATTCAAGCTCTCGAGTCGAAGCTTTGATAGTTTTCTAAACTTTTTTTAATTTTATAGAAATCTAATGATTTAATAAAAAAATATACAAAAACAACATGGGCTTTTTAATTAATTCTTAAGTCTCAGTAAAGCTTTCGGAGAAGATTTCTGAAAAGATTTTTTAATTACTTCTGAGGAAATTCTAAAGCTTCGACAGTTTTTTTCAATTTGTTTTGAATGCTTAAAATTTTCTTTTTCAGTTTCTATAATTTTCTTAGAGCTTTCTAGAGCCCCGACTTAATAAACAGTAATTTCAGTATTTAATGTTTTTTAAAGCCTTAATTTCGTGGAACCTTCAATTACTCAATCTTCAAATAACTTTGGCAATAACGGCAAAAACCAACAAGAAAAATAATTAAAAATACAGATAATCCAGAAGTATTTTTAAAGCTTCACGAAAAACAAACGCTCTAAGAAAACATACTGGGTTTTAATAACTTTGGTGGCTTTAAAAAATAAATATTTAGTGGAGCTCTTAAGCTTCAAGCTTTCCAAACTTTAGCAAGATTTCTAGATCTTCACCAAAAATTTATAAAATCTTTTAGAGTTTCCTCATAATCTTTTGTGCTTTTATATGTATAATAATTTTATAAACTTTTAATAAATTATTTTATATTTTCGAAAAAAAAATTTCCAAAAGGATTAGGTAGCAACTTTTTATGAGCTTCTATAAAAATTCCTCAACTTAAGCGAATATTTTAGAGAACTTTCTGCAAAAATTGAAAGAGCTTTGTCAGAAATTCTCCACCTCACAAAACATTTCTAATCATTTGAGCAATTTTTAATGCTTTGGCAATTTTATTTTCTTCATAACCTTTGCAGAATTTCTGCACACATTCTGACAAGCTTAAAAAAAGGGGAAGAAAAGTGGTATAAAGAAAGAGAAAAATATATTTCCAAATCTCAAATTAAACACCCTTTAAAAAAAAATGAGAAAACTCTACTCACATTGCTCATGCATGTCCAGGAGGCTATTACTGAGGGCGCTCCTCTTGAGCTGCGCATCGTGCTGCGTGGCGTCGCTCGGTGAGGTCTGATACGGACACGGACACACTTCCACATCGGCCACGCCGCTGTCGCGATTCTCAGCATTGCCACTGCGATTTCCACCGCGGCCCGACTTCTGACGCTCCAACTCCGCCTCGATGCGTAGCGCCTCCATCTCATCCATCTCACAGATCGACTCACGCAGATCCTCTGCGAATTTGCAGCGATCGTGCTCGTTGCGCGCATTGAAAGTCACCAGTACTTTGCCGTCCACCTTCTGCGACAGCCGAATGCAATACAGATAGTCTGCAAAAACAAAGGGATTGGGTAAGAAATCGGCAGAAATCGACAAGCATTGGATGTGAATCGACAGAAAAATGCAAAGAATGTAAGAATTTAACAAAAAATCGACAAATTTGTCGGAGAAACTGCCAAAAACGGCACAAATCGGCATTTGTTTAAAGCAATTTTCAGATATAAAACATTTAGATTTGAACAGCTTCCAATAATATTAAAGAATTTTAAAAATCGCATGAAAATTGCGAGAATTACAAAGCTTTCGATGTTTTTCTATGTTTTCCTATTCAAAAATATAAATTTTACGCAATAACATCCATTTATTTTATCCAGATGGGTTTTATAAATAGTATTTCTCGCATAAATGTATTAAAATTGATCAAAAACATAGAAAAACATCGAAAACTTTACCACGCGCCTATTTTTCAACCGATTTTAGTAATTTTTTGGGCGTTGGAAAATTAATACAAAATCCTATAAGATTTTCATATCACTTTGAGACAATTTTTATTAAGTCGAACAAATTTTTTTTATCAATTAAAAAAAATGATAGAAATTATAAAATGGAACAAAAATTGATCAATTATAAATTCATATTTTTGAAAACAATTATAGAACCCATAAAATGTAAGTTATGTCGACTAAATTTTTCCAAAATGATAAAGAAAACGATAAAATTACTCACTTGGCACATCCAGCAATGTGACAACCATGCCGCAGAGTGGATAGGAGTTCCTGAACGTGTACGTCACCGAGGACTTCTTCTTGCTCAGGATCTTCGTGATGACAAGGAGATCATTGAAGAGGAACACTTCGCGCTGATGAACACCAGCGCGCTCCTTCTTGTTGATATCGGGAATCTCATAGAGGCGACAGTAGCACACGAGCCGGCGATGCGGTAGCGCCAGATTGGGCTTCTTGCCCACAATTGTCGCCTGAACTTTCATCACTTGCGTCACATGATCGGAACCCGGCTTGAACTCATTGACTTTGATGCGCTCGTAAATGCCACAGAGCATGTCTGTGTCGATATCGTGGCAGTCATCGATGCCGCGGAGGTTCTTTATGAAGTCCTCCACGCGCATTCGTCGCTCTGGCTTGAGATTTGGCGTATGCAAATCCGTGTTCAGCATGATTATCGCGAAGGCCAGAACAAAGACCTGTGGGGTTAAAAAAAATCATTGGTTTAATCACTGTTTCCGAAAAAGGTATTTCAAAGGCTTTCACGTTTTAAAATAGATCCACTCTCATTATCAAAGTTAGCTTCAAATGTCTGAAAAATGGTGTTTTTAACCAAGAATAAGCTTTAAGCTTTCAGCTAGTATTAAGCATTGTACTAACATAACATTTAAGCCAGTCTTAAGCTTTAAACTAGTCTTAAGCTATAGCCTTAAGCTTTAAGCTAGCTTTAAAGCCACAAACTAGTCTGAAAGCTACAAGCTTGCCTTGAGCTCTAAGCAAGCTTAAAGCTTTAAGCTAGTCTAAAGCTTTAAACTAGCCTTAATCATTAAACTAATCCTAAGCTTTAAGTCAGTCTTAAGACGTACACTAGTCTTAAAGCTTTAAACTATAAGCTTGCCTTAAGCTTCAAGCTAACCTTGAGCTTTAAATTAGTCTTAAGCTTTAAGATACATAGACTTAAGCTTTAAGTAAGTCTTATGCTTTAAGCTATAGCTTTAAGCTTATAGCCAGCCTTAAGATTTAAGCCAGTTAGCTTAGACTTGGCTTAAAACTTCCTTAAGCCTTAAGTTAGCCCTAATCCGGATCAAAACTATTAGCGTTCAAATATTTTGAAAAGACTGAATTTATAAAAGGCTTTTTTATGGATAAAAATTTAATTTGATTTTATTAAAACCAAAAATCAACGGACTTTTATTAGATCTTTTAATAGTGTAAATCTCGCCTAAACGTGGATAATTCAAATTATTCGTATTTTAAGTATTAATTAGTAAATTCTCCAACAGAATATCTTTGTAATAATAACCCCTTCGAGTAATTTTTCCCAAAAACAAATGCCTAATTCTCGTTTATATCAATTCTAAATTGCTGAAAATACAACAAATCAACTTTTCTGGTCTAAATCTGGTTCAAAATGTGGACAATATGACGTGATTGCGTGGGTAAAAAAAACTCTATTTCCCCAAAAAGCAAAGCATTTCCAACTCACCGTGTCTGATGATCTCAATCTAGCCACAATGTCCGAGTTGCACTGGCAGTATCGCTGTGAGAACACCTCCATCAGTCTCTCGATCTTCTGCGCCTCTCCCGGCATCCTGAAGTACGCCTGGAACTTCCTCAATGCCACATCCACTTGCATCCCACAGAGATCCAACTCCCCGGCGAAGCACTCCAGCACCGCCATATTAAAATTGTTCTGCAAATTTCCCAAATACTCCCCAATCATCTGCCGGGACAGTCCCTTCCGCGAGATCAGGAATCTTGCCACACCTTGTGGTGTATTCTCCAGGAAACCCCTCCGGATCAAGTACGTAACCCCCTTCTCGGGTTTCTTATTGAACAGATTCAGTCCAATTCTGTACTGACGCTTTCTAATGGTCTCCGACACCTTGTAGCTGGTTGGTGTGGCGATCTGATCCTGCTCCAGGGCATACTGAGCCGCTGAAGTGTGAGAACTCAGACACTCAGTCTCCCCAGCACCCGCCACTCCCCCCAGATCCGGACTCTGTGCCATTGGGGCGCGCTGTTCTGACGGCTTCCTCTTCCACTGTGGCGAATTCGATCGGTCCGACGCCCCTTCGCACTGCATCCGTTCGGTGGAGGCGCTACTGTCGCTGCCCGAGGACTGCACGGAGGACAAACTCCCATTCTCCGATGTCTTGCACAGGCCATTGGGACGCAGAGCTCGTGGCTGCATGAGCTCCCGAGGCGGTGCTGTGATTGAGGACGTGCGCTTTGGTACTTCAGGCGGTGTTCTCTTGGCCGCCGCAGCCGCTGCCGCCGCGGCGCAACGTGGCCTCGAGTAGATCTGAGCCGCTGTGTAGTATGGCGTATGGGGGCTTTGGTGATTCCACGACACATTCATGGAATGTGACGAGGTGTCCGAGAAGCTCTCCTCCGGCGGACGCTGATACGCCGCGGCGGGAGTGCTGTAGTAGTGCTGTTCGGCGTGCAACACATTCACGTGTGGATGCGCGTGCTGATGTGCCTGCGCCCAGCACGTCGCTGGCATCGGCGATGTGGCTCCCGATTGACTCCGCGGAATGGGACTGGCATCGAGACTCCGACGCTCCCTCAGGGACATCGATCTCACTGGCGCCACACGACATTGCTGCGTCTGTTGACTCGGGGACGCAGTTATTCTATCCAGAGAGAGAGTGAGAGGAAAAAGAAAGGGATTAATTTCTCCACCAAGTCAAGAATTGTTTACCTAATCTTTACGTGTTGAAAATTAATAATTTTTCATTCAATTCAACAGAATTTAAAAAAAAACTATTCAAATTTAAGAATTTCTCTATTGGGAATTGTGGTAAATTTCTTAGTAGATGGAATTTTATAATCATTCCATAAGAATTTCATTAAAACTTTGGTAAAATTCTTCACAAATATTCCTAAAAAAAACATCCAAACTTTCATAAAAATAAAATACTGTAAGAATTCTTTAAAAATCCTGTTTAAATCTAATTCAAATTCCCATTATTAATTCCTAAAAATGTAAAGAATAAACTTTACATGTCAAGAAACCACCCCTTGAATCTCCACCCCATCTGGTAAATGCAATTAAAGAGACTCACGTGGCACAGACACGTTGCGCCTGTTGCTGCATGTTCACCGTCACCCCGGAGTTCGCGGGGGCATCAGAGTCCACATATGTGGACGTGATCAGCTGCCCATTCTCATCGGTGAACGTCGAAGGACTCTGTCCTGGCACGCGGCGACTGAGACGCTTCTCGGCTTTGGCCATTGCCGTGATGGACGCAAACTTCTTCACCATGGTGTAGTGGCGAAAGGCTCGCTGGATGGTTATGGCGGCATTTCTTGCACGGACGCCCCCATATTTGCGCTCCAGCAGCTCAATCTGCTTCTCCAGCAAGTCCTGGGACAATTCGTACCTGGAAAGAATTTATTAGTAGGTAAATTTAATTATTTCAGCTGAATTTGCTGATAAACCTCGAGGTTTAATTTTAAACCTTGAAGGTTAATTCGAAAATTAAAACAGTTTAGAAGAAAAATCTTATTATTTGATGACTTTTGCAATATTTCCATGATATTAATTGAACAAATAATAATATTTAAACAAGAGAGACTTTCTTTAACATTTCCTCGTCAAATAATATTAAACGTCTCTTGAAACCGAGGTTTAATTTTAAACCCGAAGTTTTAATTCTAAAAATTTATCAATAACTTATTAGCCTCATTTGAAGTGACTAATAAAACATTACAGCATTATCAGTCGATAATAATTTATCTCTGCTTTGATGCATTATGACGTCCAGTCCGTCCAGTATTCTAAACACGAGCTTATTTTTTATAAACTAATCTTTAAGTCGCGGTGAAGTTACAGTTTTAAAACCCCCAAAAAAAAAATCTGCCATGTATAAAAGAATTTCCCAAAATAATCTTCCAATTTTGATAAAAATTAAAGCCCACTTTAGCCATTAATCCGCCACTGAAAGTGAAATCCGCGAGTGAAATTTCATTAAAATGCCAAAATTGCTGTCACTTTTTATAATCGATTAATATGTCGCACTTTCAGTCACAAATTAAACTCCCTCAATTGCCATTTATTGCTCAACGTGTCACAATATTTTTTGATTATATAGGAAGGGAGTCTTTAACGATGGAGAAAGTGAAGATCACGACACAAAATTTTTCCTCTTGAATTTTAGAGAGGAAAAACCTAAATATAGAACATCACTTCCAAAAAATCCCCACATATCTCTCTCTTCATTTGCTTTGATTTCCACACACTCTGGGGGAACATTTGAAATCCCAAAAGATAGGTAGGTATGGTATATATTTGTCAATGTTTCATCACACGCGATATAGCAAGAGAGGGAAAAAAATACTCATTAGAGCGGACCTACAACACCTACCAAACAATCTTAATTTGCACTCTTGTTCCACTCCTCAGGCGCGATGGGTGCTTATTTGTCTCTTGGTCTTCTGCAACTGCACTTTGAGTGCTTTTCCCAACATCGTGCCTCGTCGCTGGAATTGGCGCCGATGACGATGATATTTCTGGGGGCATTGTGTTACTTTTCTCCTCTTCACCAACAAACATCATTCACCGCCACACGCACCTTGTGTCTTCCATTAAAAGCACAAAATAAATATTGTTCGTGTTGCGCGACAATCACCCACCCCAAAAAAAGACAATTCTACCAACAATTGATCATTTATTCCTCTCTTGGACACTTTTTGAATTAAGAAAATTTCTCAACATCTTTTTTTTCCTTAGCGTGGAAAATTGCACAAACACATCCACCGCAGAGACACTTTGTAGTTTAACTGATTTTCTGTGTCACAGCAGAAAATTTCACCGCTCAATGTCATTAGAGCTCAGAGTTGGTGAAAAAATTAGCACTAACTGATAATAGTCGCGTTATCGCGCGATAAGACTGAGTGAATAGAAAAAAAATATTGAATACAAGAGGAATTTCGAGAACTGACGTGATTATTTTCACCTGAGCTCACAAAGAGAGACAAAAATTCAAAGATAAGATTTAATATTTTGGCAGAAGAATCCACAAAAGATGGTCAATGATCGACTTCGTGTGGTTTCGTGCTTCAACGGACATTCAAATTTTAAATTGAAGGCTATTATAACGAGAAAGTTCACCTCATGGAGGGTGAAAGTCTTTGCAACGCATGAGAAAGTGAATTTTCCCAAGAAAACCACAGACGAGGGGAAATTGATATGAAAATGTCATTCATGCAAAAATCTCACGGAAATATTCCACGCAGTGTGTAGTAAAGCCTACAACAAGAGTTAAACAATCTCGCTAGATAATTGATGATGTGATCTTCCAACTTACAGACCCACCTATTAATTCATTTGCCACATTTTGTCTGCAGCAAAAACCCTTGGTTATATTTGTTTGTTAATCACAAGAGAGTCAAAAGCAAGTGTTTCCCCAACTCAGACAGAGTGTCGGCAAATATCTCTTCTCATATCATGAATTATTCTAATTACTGCAGCAAATACAAAATCATGGGTTTAGTTAGAGCACTTGGAGCACAAGGATGTGAATTAGTGAATTTTGGAAAAGCTCCAGGAAGTCATCTTACATGTATTTTACTTGCAAATTTACACATAGATATGATTAAACTTCCTCAAGTGATTTGCAATTGATGAATACTAATTGAAAACGTGATGCTAATTTTGCAATATATTAGGTAGGTATAGCTAGTTACGTTGAAGTTGATAAACTATAAGTTGTTCCGATGCAAAAGATTTGAACCAAAAGATGGCAGCACAACAAGAAGCTTTGAAATAATTTTTCTGGATAAAAAAATCTACAAATTCGACGAATTTTGGTTGCAATTTGGTGTTACAGTGATTGCTATTTAAGACTAAAGGTGAAACAAAAGAAAATAAAACATAGAAATTGAAAACTCAACAAATATTTAAAAAAAATCCTCAATAACTTTTCCAGAACACGGTTAGCTTGGCCTTGTGGCTTGATAGCTGGGGCCGTAAAAATTAAAAGACAAAAAAAAAAACACGGTTAGCTCCCAGGAGGTTAGAAATTTTAATTTTGAATTTCACCGAAAAGTCATTGAAGGTTTCGTAATATTTGCAGTTTATTTAAAACATTAGAAACTGCGATTTTTGATACGTGTTAAAGGGAAATTGTTAAAATTCGAATCAGTAATTCGTACATGTTTGATCACTAAACTCATTTTTAAATCGCAAGGTTTAATTTTAAGCCCAGTAGATTTAAGCTTTTACAGGTTAAAGTGTCTGAATTATAAGAATTTAACAAAATAAGCTTTTGAAATTGAATGGTTTGTATATTTCCAAACCCAAGTTAAAACCACGAAGTTTAATTTTAAGCCCACTTCACTGGTTTAAAACAAATGATCATACTCAAAAAATCTCACATTCATGAAGAATTTAAGTCTAAAATCCAAAAGTTTATTACAATTTAAACCGTTTCTTAAAGCCCAATTCACTCTCGTACACCACTTCCGACACTAAAATCCACCCCTTGGCTCTCAATTAGACATTTTACGACAAGAATTTAATGATCAGAATCGATGGGGACAACGATGAGAAAGAAGAGGGGCGTCTTTCACCCAAAAATAGCATCACATTCAATGGAAGAGCTGTGATTTTTCTCCGGAATCCCATATGATGGTATATCGCGAGGAAATCCACAAGGCGCGCGCATTCTTACAAAACTTCCTGCAATTCTTTTGAACATTATATATGAAGAAAAAAATCCCTCTTAAAACATAAACAATGACTGAGTGAATTGTCTGTGTCTCTCCTGCTCCTCATGTTTTGAGAGAATAAAAAAAGAATTGTGGGAGTATAGATATAAGAAAGAGTGTCTTTGTTACCCCGCCAGTGACTCATAAAATTTTCACTCTGATAGATTTGCAGAAGAAGAACGTGTGGGAAATTTGCAATAAAGAGGCCAAGTAAATTCAATAGAGCACTATAAAGAATACTTTCATCACTTTCATCTCACTGCCGAATTGCCACACACAAAATACACACACCGCATTTTGCCCCGTAAAAACATAAAAAAGAACTGTCCTTTTTGCCCTTTTAACATCCGTCTGGGAGCTTCACTCCTTGTGAGATTCTCATTCAGGCAGAGCCAAACAAAGAAATTCTTAGTCCAGAGAGCGGAAGGATATTTCTCTGGTTTTATTTCCTCTCTCTCTGTCTTGAATAATTCCTAAGCTCTATTCACTTCACATTTTGTGAGAAAAACCCAAAAGGACGCAAGAATGAAACCCATCTCAGAGAAGAGACCAACCGAATTCCGTGATGTCGCTCTTTAAACTGCACCCACGGAGCATTTAAGACGCGGTGGAAAATGTCCCAAAGACGACGCTTCTCGACGCTGCGCGTTCGGAATGAAGGGGAAAAAGAGCCATGTCTTAACGTCTTGACGCTGAAAAACGACCTCACTCTCCCGCCCAAAGAGAATTCATTCGCTAAAACCCATAAATCACCAACTCACTTTATGCGGAGGATGTGCTGGAAGAACACCACCAGAGGCACCAGGACACTCTTCAATCCGCCACGGATCATGGTGAAGATGATGCCATCCACCTCAATCAACACAAAAGCCACGTCTGACACAATCCTCATCTCCTCAGGTGGGAGAGAACCATCACACAGTTAGAATAATAATAATTATGGTAGAAAAGTCCACAAACTCGCCAACATCTGTGCGCTATCAGGTGATGTTGTCTGATAAGATGGCGCGCGGGAAATTATTCTGTAATTTCATGAGACGAGCAATAGGGATTTTGTTGACACTGCGTGAGACACCTACAATCTGTTCTCCGTGATAACGCTACAAATTTTCACCATCAACACAAATCACATTCTCCCTCTTTCGAGGGTTTATCAACCCATCAGAGTATCTACACGAGGCGCCATCTGTTCAGCACGCTTAGTAAACATTAATCGACATAATGGATTTCCACCATTTTGTAAAACTCAATATTTATTTGGACCATTTGAACAAGATGATAATTGGAAATGTAAAGAATTTAAGGAGAAAATTTGAGTTTTTTACCCAAAGATATAGAAGTATGTATAGGCAATGGTGGGGTAATTTCGGACATGAAGAGGTCTATGAAAGAATCGATAGTTTATTGAGACTCTTAGGCCCGGTGATGGCCCATGTGATGGCTAATAAAACAGTTTAGTCTGACCCCTGGAAGTTGCCTTCTTATTAAAGTGTTCTTATTAATTGAAAAACTGCCGGAAAGTGCCCCAGTCTGGGCTTTCTTTTTAGGATCTCATTTAATACGAGGGCTGCTCAAAAAATCTAACTTGAAAAAAATTATTTTAATCCAGTTTCAAACAAAGACCAATCATTTGTTTTCATTAACCAAAAATTAAAGATTTTGGTACTTTCCGCATTCTTTATTCTTTGGTACTTTCGTTGAATGTTTCAAAGATGGCGCCTCCGCCTATCTTAAAATTCTGTTTCTTAATTTTGATAAGGAAATATTTAGTTCTTATAATTCAAAAAACAACTCACGAAACATATTTTGGGACAATTCCGAATACAAAATCTTGAAATATTTAAGACCGTAAAAATACTTTATTTTTGAGAACTTAAACTTTCCCAATAGAGCATTTTCTTGAGAGTCATACAAAATGGCGGACTTTACATCGCTATCATGGCGACAAAGAATTGTTTCCAGCGCCACATGCGGTAGTCTGACAAACTTATAATCTTCTGGGGAGTTTTAAAGCATGCAAAGACCTTTTAAAAAATAAATTAAATACCAAACTAGCCTTTTATCCTCAGTTCCTTCTTCTTCCCTGAACAATTTCGAGGAACTTCCCATAACGTTTCTCAACTTGAAAACATCCACCACGGAAGTAAATTGGGAGTGATGCGCGACAAACACTGCACAAGACTCACAAGAGTGTTCAAAATTGTGTTTGGCTTGGCAAAAAAAATCCAAACAGCATTGCATAACCAATGAAGTCTGAGGAATAATTTATTCAGGTTGTCTTTCTCTCAACTTTTTTTTTAACTTTCTGACACAGACGAAATAATAACACTGTATGAGGTGACGAAAGACAAAAGAGATGTTTTTATTTCACTGGGAAGTAAAGATTGCGTAAAGGCTTTTTGGTAGCTGTGAAAATTGCAAAAAAAAAATCGCACCTCCAACATCTCTTTAAAACTTTTCTCTCTTTGGAATTTTTCCTTGCAAGATTGCCCAATTTTCCGCATAACTCCCAACAATTCCAAATATTTCCTCTTTCGGGCGAAACACTTTCATAATAAATCTATTTTGCAAAATAATGCCCATGAAGATTTTTTCACTTGTTGTTTTCGGTAAATATTTGTGTTCACTTTCCGAACCAACCTCCAAGTCAAATCAAGTCACGTGTCGCGATTTTTTTTTATGCCCATGAGGAAATGTTTGACTATTTTGTTTTCCCTCTCGTGTTTTAATTGCAGCACGTGGAGAATAATTTGCTCTCCAAAAATGATAATAATAAAAAAAATAATTTTTCGAAGTGAAATTCACTTCCGAGTAAAAGAGGGGTGAAAAAAATAACTTACGCATTTTGTGTCCTTGTCCTCTTGAGTACGTCGCCACCATTGCGCACGGAGCCCTTCTTGTGGAGGGTGGTCTGGACATTCTGGTGGCCAGAGTGAATCACCTGCTGGGCCGGGCAGATCTGGTGCTGATAGACAACTTGCTGTGGCGGCGCATAGTGCTGCTGCTGGAGGTAAACATACCCGCCCGTGTTGCCCTGCACCGCATACGCCGGCGACTGTCGGTCCGCCACTTTCTGGGGGAAACTGCAAGGAAATGAAGGATTCCAATTATACGGGGGGAAGAGAATAAAAGACGCGCTTCAACCAGACAAGATGTGGAGAACAGATTTTCCCACCAAAACGTGTCAAAACTTTCCAGTTAAGCACTGAAAATTCAATTAGCGAAATTGGGGAGCTGCCTAATTGAATTTCTCTCTTCCCGTGGGTGTTTTTCAGGGAATATAGCTTTTCATCCCTCTCGTTGGGTCTTTAATTACACTGGGAAAAACTTATGGGTAGGGTGGGGGGTGGGGGAGGGGAATAATAGAAATGGAAGAAGGAAATGTTGTCTAACAAACAAAAGGGAACTCAGAGTAAATTTTATCACGTGAAATGCTTTAAATTGTCCCAAAATAATTGGTAAATTTATCACTTCCTCGTCGCTAAAATGACCTATTGAAGAGACTTAAAGTTTCTATTCTAAAATAAAATAAAATAAACTTTAAAATAATTAAATTTTAGATTTATATGCATAATTTTAGCTCTCAGTTACTTTTAAATCATTTAAAATTTATTATTAAAATCACTAAATTTGCCCACTGAAAAGTCGAAAATATTTAGCTATGAAACTTCTGAAACGAACTAAAAATCTACTCTCAAATGTGGTAAAATTTAACATTGACAAAGCTTAAATTTTAATTCTAAAAGGAGTTAAAATTAAAGCCCTCAGATAAAAGAAATCTTCTATCAAAAGGGTAATTAAGTAGGTATATAAAACCGCCAATTGATTTCAGTATTTTAAATCTCTCAGGAATAAATGTCTCATCAAAAAGAATATTTCCCCTTAAAAGCCATCAAAGATCTAATCTCGTTTTTTCAGCTAATCGACAGCTTCTGATCAATTCACCGCATCCAATTTATTTCACCTTCACAATTTCAATGTTATTCAACTCACAGATCATTTTTTCATTTTAATTATCCTCTCCCAGCTATTAGAGATTTTTCACACTCTTTGGGTGAAATCCCGCGTTCTTGGCGGGTAATCTTATTTATTGGTCAGAGACTTTTAGATTTTCCCTTCATCTCACGAGTATCTGGTGCACGTTAATGAGAAGAGAAACAAACTCATTGGACAGTGAGTCGCTTTCACAACAACAAAAAATAAAACACGGAAATATTCCGGGTGAAAAGAGAGTCTATGATGTGGACAATTTTCCATTTGCCGCAATATTCTTTGCATCAGGAGCGGTTTTAATGATGGAAAATTAATTAAATTCCCAATATAACACACATGTCTTTTATACCTTCAGCCCATGAGACTAAAACATCACCATAGAAGACATTAACATTGTCGTCCATTGTAATTTACTATGAGTGGCGCGTCTCACATGGCTGATCAAATGGAAATGAGGTGTATTATTATTTGGTTGTGGCAACAAAAAGGAGAAAACATATAAAGCTTAAAAAATAACTCAATTGCAAGTCAGAGAATAAAGCAAAAATTCACTACCTTCCCCCAATTATAAATCCAGAAATGCAAATGATCATATTCCGAAAAATGTTCAAAACTCAAATAAACACAAAGCAAAATAACGAAAAAAAAACTGAAAGTCTTTTTTCTATATTTCTGCTAAAGCACTCTTTTGTGGATTTACTTGAAGCAAATGGGAAATAGTAGCATATTTCCCTGAGGACACACAATTCTCTCCCACACTGATATATTTTTCACAATGTTCAGAAAAAATAACACCAAGTAGATGCACGCGAGGAACCACGGAAGAACGCGTGGAGCATCAACGAGCCTCAAACAGTGACTGAAACTCCTGAAGAACACTTCTTCGGAATCCTCAGTGGATATTCTCTCTTTCTTTCACTCATCTGGCCTTTTCTTCAACACCAGCTGCTGTTTTTTCTTCAGCGGCCTTTCCTCCATTCTCACTTTCCAACCAACACACGAAGGGCCCGATAAAAGGTGAGCAACACATCGAATTAATTTCAGACACAGGAGGGTTCACGCGAGAAGGCTTGGAGGTGATGACAGAGTGATAACAGAATTTTCCTGCTTTTCACCGCCAGTGGAAAACACAAGAGGTGTCGGTGTTAAAATTTAGGGATTTTAAAGATTGGAAAAATTTCAGAAAAGTCGAAAAATTCAAAAATTTCCTGCTAAAAGATGCTTCTGGTTTAATTTAAAGACATTGGGTTTCAGGTTAAGTGCCAAAAATGTTTAGAAAACAAACAAGATTTTATCAGTAATACGTGATTAGGGGATTTTTTATTTAATCATTTTTAAAAATTAAGAAATGGCTGATAAAAATTTATTCTTCAACTATTCGAATGTATTCTTTACTAATTTTTTACTGACCAGTTTTCAAAAACTATATACCTACTGATCAAAAGACTTCAATTGTCGAAAATTGAATTTTTTGAATTATTTGTTTAAAAAAATATATCTTCCCGTACTGAAACTCTAAATCCAGAGGTTTAATATTAAATCCAGAATTTTAGAGCTGAGAATGTTAACAATGAAAACTCGATGCATTATTTCATTATTTCAGAAACTTTTGAACCCTGAAACTTCCTGAAAAACCCAGGAAAACATGTGATTTCTGGGGAGCAATTCTATCATACATTTACGACTGTCGTGAAGTGAAGTTTTGGAGGGAGTAAAACAATCTCGCGATGGTACCAAAGGGAATATTTCATGAGTGAATATAGAAAGTATATTCTAAATTGTGGAAAAATGTGTGTTGCAATTTCATCTTTCCCTGTCAACGTCGAGGGAATTGCAATAAAAAGTAACAGGGAATTTCTACTTGAAAAATTGAATCAATTTTTTTGCTGTCCTTTGCTGTCTTTTGGGCCCTTCTTTCTCCCACTCTTTTAAGCTGTTCTTCTGATGTTTTATTTTCGCCTGCCTGAGGGACAGCAGCTGTTGATCGGACAAAAGCATCAGAAATCTCTCTTTGTTACCAAAAGATTTTTTCACCACGTCTTCCTTCTTCTCTCTTTGGATATTGGAGTAAATTTTTTTTATTCAGGCATACAAATTTATTCGAGTTTAATCTTAAATCTCCGATGCACAAGATGGTATACACAAAACGGAGTCTTTGGAAAAGGGGGAGATAATTGCGCTAAAGAAATAGAAAAAAAGAGCCAGACAACATTTGAGCTCCTGATTGAGAAAAAAATCCATAACACAGACTACCGAAAAAAATGTGTTTGTCAGGTGGTTAATGAGAATTTTCAGTGACTCATTATTTAATGTCGTTGATGGAAAAAGTACATAAGATAATTTACACAAAAATTGTCGTCATTCGCCACGAAATCTTCCAACATCCAAAGACATATTTTTTATCTCAAAATGTGGCTTGTCAATGGAAATGAAGAATCTTTCTTTTCTCACAAAACAGCTGTTTAATATTGATTTAATTGCCTTTGAGTATCTCAAGTGATGACTGAGAAGAAGACAATTGTCGAAAGTAATCTTGTTAATAGCCTCACTCATGAACCCCCTCCTTCAGAACATTAACATTTTTTTCCATGACGGTCCTTGAGGTATAAACAAGACTTTATGATTACACGACCTTCACTGTTTGTCCTTTTTATGAGGTTTCGGCGTGTTTTTTTATTCTTTTTTTCTTTAGCCTCTCACCCCAGACTTGAAATGAGTTTGGGAATCATTGGAATAGAGCAGAAAATTTGATTTTTTTCACTAAAGAGAAAACACTAAAAAAAGAGACCTATTGAACAAAATTCTCGAGAGACACGTAATTAATTGGTTCCAATACGCTTTGGGTGGTCCATCTAAGGCTGAAAATCACCATAAACAACATCATGTTTGCCCGAGAATGGCTTGAAAAGATTTTTCGGACAATTTTAGTCGTACCAAAATTATTCACACTCTACAAGAGATTTGTGGAGGAGATGTTAAGAGTGAAAAGCTGAGAAAATTTGTCCACATTTGGTTGTCATTTGCATGTATTTCTTCTCAGACAGAAAAAAACATGGGTAAAAATCCCTTTAAGACTAATTTATTAACATCCAACAAGTCAGAGAGAATCACAAAAAACACTTTTCCCTATCCATCCGCTCGGCATAAGAAGCTAAACTCTTAACATGCATTTGAAGAACATTCATTTAGAAAAATCACCCGTGGATATTATTGATCAAATAAGGTGAAAAAAAATCACAGCACGAAGTGGATCAATCCATAAGTCTAAAGCCTCAGCAAACGAAGCTGGTGATTTGCGAAAATAATACAACATAAATTTATGAAATAAATGGCCATAGACAGTCAGCTTGTATGGAAAGTAAAAGGAGTTACCTAACCTGAGAGGCAAAAAAATAGAGTAAGACCAGAGTTGAAAAAAGCCACCTCGAGATTTACCCGCGAGCACAAAACACGGTGCAGCAAATTGAGGTGGAAAAAATCACAATAATTGACCACAGGTGACTTCAAGTGACCCAATCGGAGGAAATTGAAGAAAATCATCAAGCTGAGAGAAGCAAAGTTAAAGATATTTGTGCCATGAGAGTGGCAGATGTTTCCCCGAAAAAAGCCGTCCTCCGCAATGCGCACTCCAAGAGGATCGACCAGATTGCAGACACACGCCAGGTGCATTTTAACATCTTCACCTCCAACCGTTGCTCTCTTTTTTTCAAAAATTCATAATTATTCAACCAAAATAAAAATGTATATCTCACACCTTTATATTATAGAAGCACAACGCAATCATTCATCAAATTATTAGCCAGCAATTCTACAAGATTGATGGATCACGAAAGGTAAATTTAAAGCATTTCTGCCATTTTTGCGAAATAATTCCAACGTCATTTCTGCATCTGTCGAAATGTTCTGCAAATTAAGCGGAAGAATTGTTCTGTAACTCATTGTGGCGTTTCCTGGAACGCGATGCTATTTAAATTGCTGGCTTAATTTGAAATAACCCTGAAGAGGAATTTTCAGTTCGAATTGCCGCAATTTGGCGCCCATTTATGAATCATTTATTTGTATATTTGTTGTTGTATTTTATTTTGTTTTAAGTCCTGAATAATTTAAGAAGTTTAGTTGCGTAAGAATAGGTACATAATTTTCGCCAAAGGTCATATATCAGTGGGCCGCTACAAAATGGTGATGTCAAATCCCACCCCCCACCCCCACATCCGCCATTTTGAAACACCCTAAAATCTTATTTTGTAAATAGCTCGGCTCCTATGGTATGGATCGGTCTCAAATTTTAACACGTTATAGCTGAGGTCGAGACCTTTCCAACGATAGGTCACACTAGATCCTAGGTGTATTAGGGCCCTAGATTTTAGGGCCTAAAAATTGAATCTTAAATCGGCCATATCTCTGGTTCTATGGGTCCGATTTTGTATTATGACCTAGTTTTAGAAACGTCTAATGGAAATCTACAACTCCTCAGTACATCGTAACTTTGTCCGACCACCGCTAGTGGCGCTAAAATCGGAAAAACGATTTTCAAATTTTCAAAGTCAAATATCTCGAGAACGAAACGATATATTTTCTTTAAATTTTAGTATGTTGTAGCTGAGGTCGAGACCTTTCCAACGATAGGTCACACTAGTCTCTCCATGTTCCCTGACCCGAGATATTTAGGTTCAAAATTTGAATTTTTGATTCGGCCATATCTCCGGTTCTATGGGTCCGATTTTGTATTATGACCT